>CABFWB010008956.1:0-15236 GCA_902151455.1 Timema bartmani
AAATTAGTGAGCACTGCGCTCACCCCTCGACCAACGGAGGGCTAAATGTCTTTTTGCATCATTGGAATTTTTTTTCGCCAGGAGGTGAAGCTTGGGCCGAAGGTGCAAACCTGAGTAACTCGAGGGCGCACCGGCCCTAGGGCCGGTGGGCCAGTCCGAGCCTGCTTGTATATTTTAAATACAGGACATTATCAAAAGCCGAAAAGAACTATCAGCAAATTAGTGATGGGTCGAACCAACTCGTTGAGGCGAGCTAGCTCACATAAGCTCGCTCACTCAAAAGAGTCGTTCATGAAGAGTCGTTCATATGAGTCATATCGTTCACCGCATGGCTGGCTCGCTCCCAATCCCTTCACCCCTTCGCCTCCCTAACTTGACGAGCGAACGCTAACTAGTTATCACAATTTCCGTTCTGAGCGTGCAAATCTGTCCCTTCCCTTTCAACTTATGAACGAATTAAGATTTATGTGTAATTTTTCCGAAGCCTATTGCGTTTGATTCTTTAATTTTATTACTAACGCATACTACTTATAATTAACCTTAGCATATAGCCTTTAGTGTCTAATTCACAAAATTATATCTATTGATGTTAAGAAAAATAGTTTAATAATGTAGGCAGTGCTGCTATCTAGTAACGATAGTAAGCATTTATAGTTGAATTTTTTGTATTAATGAACGAAGAACGACAGAAGAGTCGTGAATGACAAACACTCCTGACTCCTTTTAATGTACTGTAATGGCGGCGTGAACGACTCGCTCGCGAAGTGAGAGTCGTTCGTTCACAGCTCTCCTTCAAGAGTCATTCAATTTGAATGACTCGCTCACGAGCGCCCCATCACTACAGCAAATAGAGATTGAAGCTTTAGCGTTGATTTTCGGAATAAAACAATTCCACAAGTATGTTTTTGGTCGTAAATTTACCCTGGTTACTGACCATAAACCATTGTTGTATTTGTTGTCTCCAAGAAAAGTATTCGAGAGATGGCAGCAGCTCGTATACCTGTCGGTGGGCGTTGTTATTGTCATCATATATGAGTTGGAGTATAGAAAAGGATCCGAGATCGTTAAAGCGGATATGTTGTTACGATTTCCGGCTGGTGATGGGAAGATGTTAGAGGAGGATGTAAACTTTACTTTTGCATCTTTAGAGGAGCTACCAATGTCTAGTGAGGAAATTGGGAAAGAAACTAGGAAGGATTTATGTATTAGTAAAATTGTAGATTGGACACTGCATGGTTGGCCATTCAAGGTGGAACCGAAATGGATGCCTTTTTTTCAGAAGCGACATGAGATCTCCATTGAAGACGGGTGTCTCCTCTGGGGGAATCTAGTGGTGGTCCCAGAGGCGTACCGTCAGGTCATTTTGTAAATGTTACGCGAAGAACACCCCGGGATGTGTAAGATGAAGGCGTTGTCCCGAGGGTATGTGTGGTGGCCAGGAATTGACTCGCAGATTGAAGAAATGTGCAAGAAATGTTCAATTTGTCAGGATACTCGAGATGCTGCTCCGAAAGTACCGTCGCAACAGTGGAGCTGGCCACTAAAAAGATGGCAGAGAGTTCATGTTGATTTCGCAAAACTGGAGGGAACAGAATACTAAGTGTTGGTTGACGCTCATTCAGAATGGACAGAGATGTTCTCCATGTCTACTACGACGACATCACAAACAATAGCAAAACTAAGGACATGTTTTGCAGCCTATGATATGCTGGAGAAGCTAGTGTCTGATGGAGGTCCACAGTTGGTGTCAGAAGAGATGGAAGATTTTCTGTGAGGAAATGGGGTAGTGCACATAGTACTTTATCATCCAGCATCTAATGGACAGGCGGAAAGCTCAGTGAAGATAGTGAAAAGGCGCTTTTAAAGCCTTGAAGCAGGATCGTAAGGAAGGAAGGAAGGAAAAGAACTCTCCAGCATAGGGTAGATAATTTCCTTTTTGCCTATAGGAATACCCCTCACACAATTACGGGTAAAACCCCGGCTGAGTTATTTCTTGGATTCAGACCGAAAACTCGGTTGTCAATGTTGAAGCCTCATCTTCCGGCAAAAGTGGCGGAAAAGAAAGAAAAAGTGGAAATAAATTGGAATAGAAACGCGGGATCACCTCGTACATCTGAAAAAAGTCAAGTAGTTTTGGTTAAAACGGTTCGAGGAGAAACTGAAGCATGGATGCCAGGGAAAATAATAAGGATTATAAGTCCTGTCACCTATCTAGCTAGGGTGGGAACTATGGCGAGGTTTGTGAATGCGGATAACTGTGGAATTCAATGTTATAAAGTGGGACGGAAGCCCTGTTGAGACAAAACCTAGGAACCAATGACCCTGTGGAAGGAGTGCTTTTGCCTTTGGTAGAAGATAATTCACAACAAGAAGTTTCTCCAGGGCAAACAGATGATCCCTCTCCAGAGAAACCACCCCTCAGTTTCCCCAGTGCCTCGGAATCGCCTCGGTCATGCACCCCTCTGGTTCTGAGGCAAACTCCTCGGGAAAGGAAGCCTCCGAGGAAGCTGGATCTGTAATGATCCAACCACCCGTCTCTGCCCTAGAACTGAAAGTGAGATAGGGAAGAGTTTGTAAATTAGATTAGGTAATTTAAGTGACACTGTGAATAATGCTGTAAATTGTTAGGAGAGACAAGGTAATTATTTTGAAGGGGAAAAGTGTGGTATTTGATAATAATAAGAAAAAGAAACCGGGTGTCGACTGGCAGAGGTTGGCAGCCTGACAACCGGCAAGACGGAGAGGAGGGAACGGAGGAAACTTGTGATTCTGGTAGTAATGGCCGAGCTTATGAATAGTAAGCTTTTATTTAGTCGATGCGAGATCCATTTATATATGTTGCATCCTGTGGAGGATAGAACAGCCAGCTTATACCCACCATCGATCTCTATAATATAACTGGATGGACATATATGGTTGCATACCATTGTGTAAGAGAGAAGAAAACTTTCGGGTATATCTTTCTCTCTTACACCCATACAAGGCAATGTGGCAATTTAACACCATTCATTAATTTGATTGAATATATGAGAGACAACAATGTGTGATTAGTTTAATGAAATAAATGTTTTAGCAAGAGCTTTGAAGAGCATAACAAAATTCGAGACTGGTGAATGTTTTCTTTAAATAAGTTGATGTAGGCTAATATACACGATTTTTGAAGGAAGCTAGTTTGGAAGGCTTTACCTCGTACCAGAATCCTACCCCATAATAGTGTTTAGGTAGGATAAAAGACCTTCCAAAAGGGAATTTCTACTTCCATACTAAATGACCGTTTATCCTACCAAAATAATAATATAAATGATAGTATTCTGGTACGAAATAAAGCCTTACAGATTGGGATTCCTACTAAAATCAGGGTTTAGTAGATATCATACTTCCTACAAGCCTATAACCTAAATTATCGTTTGAACGTAGGACTTCTATGCAAAGTGTCATTCAAACAAATGTAATACAGCTTATAGCTAACTTGTTTTAGTATAGTTATCGAACTTTCAACATATTATAGTTTCTGAAAACAATATACAAGATAAAAGCCAACTTTTAAAAAAAAATGATAATATAATAATACTTCTACAAGCCTATAACCTAAGTAATGGTTTGAACGTATGGCAACTACACAAAGTTTGTCAATCAAACAAAGTGAATCAAGTTTTAAGATACCTTATCATATATATTTACCGAACTTTCAATATATTATGATTTCTGAAACCAATATACAAGCTAGTAGCCAACTTTAAATATAAGTGTAGTCTTCGCATACCGTAAACAACATGTATGATAACTACATATTTAAATATATTAAAGATTATATTCATATTTGTAGAGTATTACCTGTAAAACTGAATTGTACATCCTTTAATGTAAATGTTTCTTCAGGCAAGGTTGGTATAATACTTCATTATTTTCAAACAACACTTTTATTCATCAGACACATGTTTTCGCACAAGGACATTGAAATAAACCATTAAATCTGTCCCCCCACAATGAAGCAGACGATAAACTTGAACGCCACGCTTTGGTCCTTGGCAATGCATATGTTTATGTCCATCCAGTATAATATGGAGATCACTGATACCCACCTATTCTTGAATGTCCATGTGTGCAACACATTTTTAAAACAAATCATAAAATAAATGACCTAATTCAAAAATGTAAATCAAAATTTACGAACTTGATAGTTTATTAAGATATATTAGTATGTACTAAATTACTACATTGATATATTTTAAACTAAACTGTAAATATTAAATTATATTGTATGAATATTTTCATTTTAAACAAAAATATATCTACCCTACTAAAAATTGATGATTGGTTTTATTATATACATTTTATTTATATTTATTTAGGATGTTGGAAATTAACACTATAAATTAGTAATAAATAAATTTATGTAGATTTTATGAAGCAATTTTTATCCTGTTTATTTTGTGTGATGTCTAACTAAGGACAATTTTTTTTTTTTCTAAGTTAATTTAATTCCATAACCCATGGGTACCTGTGATAGTTTTTGTAGGAAAATGTGTCCTAACCTGACTAAATTTGTATATAATAATTTTACTTAGAACAAATTATTTTAAACCAAGTTTATAGTTGTCGAATATGAAAGTGTGTGTGTGTGTGTGTGTATATATATATATATATATATACACACACGGGCCTGTAATAAGAAAAAATCCAAATAAATTAATAAAATACATGTAAATTATCTTCCAATAATATTCAGATCTGGCCCAAAACCAGCCAGATCTGGTTCAGAACCATCTAAATATGAACAGATCTGGACAGATTTAATTTTTCCATGTGGGTCATTCTGTGTCATTTCATCCAGGCCAGTTAACCCACCCTCTTGTATTTTGATAAAATTTGGCAATGGTTCTACTATAATTATGTAATTCATACATGACTTTATCTCCCGACTTTTTAAGATACCGGATATCTTACTACATTGTACCTACGTGCTACCTTGTCTCGTGTTTTTTTCAGCTGACTTAAAGCTTTCCCCCACTTGGCCTCAATGCGTGTGTTGGATTGATCCTCCAAGGCGCCGGGGAGTATTTCCCACCTCAGGTTGATCAGGGAGAGCAAGTCATGGCCTAACATCAAGGAAGAAGGGATCTTCTTGTGGCTGTCATGTAAAGCGCTATTGAATGCTATTTGCAACGGTGTTAGGTTCTTATCCCAGTCCTTATGATGGACATGGTGAAAGGCAATTAAGGCGGCCTCGAGGTTTCGGCGGAACCTTTCCACATGCGAAGGTTGTGGATGGTAAGGGGTGGTGGTAACATGTTTTATACTATTATTAAAACACATATCCTTAAATATTTTGGATGTAAACTGGCCCACGTTGTTGGACACCAAGATATGAGGGTACCCAAAGTTGGGAAACAAGGTAGTATCTAGAGCTTCCACTACTTAGTAGGAAGTTGCCACCCTCAATGGCACCATCCATACCCATTTTGAGAATCCATCAACTATGGTAAGTAGGATGTTGTGTCCTTTCCGTGATCTTGATAAGGGGCCGAATAGATCAATAAAAACTCTGTCAAGCTATAGTGACGATTTTGCTGGTAAAGTTAACAAACCTGATCATAAATGCCCAAACATTTCTGAAAATGGCGGAAAAACATAAACATCCACCTTATAACGAGGACAAGCGAATATATTTACTGGAGCAAATCTAGACTCACACGATTATACAAAGTAAAATACCGGATGTAGGGAGTTTAGCTGCGAAGAAGAACGCGTGGGAAGGTTTAACATTTGAAAGCCTAAAAAGTTACTCCCTACTTTTAACTCTCATGTAAGGCTGTTTAGCACAGGTAGGTCTTCTAAGGCCTAGCCCAGTATTACTCTGCATTATCAAATAAGTTTTGATATATTATGTAAACATATATTGAAATAAGTAGTCCAAATTTGCAATGGTACACAAAATTAGTTTCACATAACCTGCATTTTCTTTTTTAAATATTAATAAATAAACGGCTTATCACCGTTATTACATTCATAACAGCATGGCAAATACAATTATATACCAAAAGTTTTATTATTACCTAGATTTTTTTATATTTATAAAATTAATACATTCACTAATGATCCTTTTTTTAACGCTTATGCCTATTCATATTCAAATTATATACATTTTAATTTCCACTTGACTGAAACTATTAAAAAAAAAAGGTAAGCTATGCGCACTCCTCCATTATTGCCCCTCTCTCTCTTTCTTGCATAAGCATTGTTTTGAGTCCCCCCTCCCACCAAAAATAGCAATGCTTGAACCCCCCTTTCCCCTTAGGTGCTTAGATAATACCTGAATGCCCCCTAATATTGTAACTTTAAAGCTTGTTTTACTAATTTTATTCATACTTTACATTTCTTTTTGTATTATTATTATTAATTTTGTTCAATCTACACTCAACAGCAATATAAAAAATTAACTTCTTCTGGCATGTTGAAAAAGTTGATTAGTTAGGCCCCATCCACACTTTTTCTCTTAGCTTACATGATCATCTAGTGCTCTATCAGTGGTATGTGCATTATCATAAATAATGATAGCTGTGTGAAAAATATAATAAAAAATAAAAATCAACCCATGTACACACTTTCTGGAGAATATGTTATGTTGCATTGCGATGTTGAATTGTTTGTAAATATGTGCTAGTGTTTGTTTTTTTGTTATTTGTTCTTTTTCTACAATTCTCTCTTTTCTTAATGACAATTTATAACTTTTTTTTTTATTTATGTTACTTATGTGTGTGTACTTCATTTCAATTTTAACCTTGCTTTTATTTTTTCAGTATTTAATAACTCTAGTTTTCATAATAATAAATCAAATTATGCTCTTAAACAAATTGTGTGCTTTTTTAAAGTCATCACCACTCCAGTCTTCTGTCTTTACTTCACCAAACTTTGTTTGACAATGTATATTATTATGTCACAGCCCGATCATGTTATATGCAGATGAACTAATAACACAAATGTGCTAGGGATAGGTAGGTTTGATTTGGAGGAAGTGTACCAGTATTTGTTTGGGGGGAGAATAAAGAAACCACTCCACCAGGATTTGAACACCGATCTCCCTCTCATAAGCAGCCCAGTCTATTATTAGCGTTACACCTTGTAACGATACTGATTTGAACCCCTCTCATATATGTAAAAAAGTCATGGATGAAGGGTAATTTTCTTTAAAGTGCTATATGTAAAATAGCCTTACAATACTTCATCCATGGAGAATCACGCGCTTTTCAGAAATAATGTAGAAGGATTTCACCATTAAAACTTATTTTTTATTTCAAAATTTAACTCAGTAGTATTTACCAAACAAGCAAGAGATGTTAGTTTCATATACCCAATAGGAAGCTAGTCTTCAAGACACCTGTCGCAAGGACGCTTTCGATTTGTTGGTTTTGACACTGGTCACGAGAGGTCCAAGGGGCAAGGGGTATGTCATATATAAGCTGTTTGTGCGTATGAACACACAGAGTGCCAGCAACATAAACCTAGAGTACGTGTAATATCACGACAGTACTACTAACTTATATACAAATGTAACCTAGTTACAACAAAACGTGAAGGAAATGGGTACACTCACCCAAGCCTGCCCATGTTGACACGATACGGGCCCCTGCTGACGCGATACGACTGGACTTCAATTCCCGAGAAACACTCCGCAGCACTAACACCATTCAACTGAGCCAGTGTTCTTGCCTCGCTGCTCGCCATGTCTGCCGACGCCCCCTCCCTCTCTTCCTCCAAACAAGTGAATTTCGCTGAGCATGTGCGGTGCGCATTCTGAAATGCTTCTAGACGTGTGTTCTACATGGGGCTGTTGTTCCTTGGGCCATCTCGGAGGTTCTAGACGCCAGCCCCCCTCCCCCCTTGTGCGCTCTGAGAGCACTAAACCATCTTGTGTATATAATGGACGGAGTCTAGTGAAAGAGGAAGCATTTGCACTATGGACTTTAGGAGGTAAGAGCCTTACTATCATGTAGGCTCGCTACACTATTCAAAATTCCCTTTGGCTATAACTTATTATCTTTCTAAATTAAACGTCTTGGACTAATATTATCTTATCATGAATATTCTTTGGTTCAGCGATTTATCGCGATTATTTATTTTGTCACTGGCCGATATGGCTTAATCAACTTAGAGGGGACCGCTCCGGTTACCCTAGATCATATGTTGCCCGCTTCACGGGAAGTCTGTTGGATTGTTACCAACTCTCTGGCTAGTCACTGCGAGGTTGCTTTGCTAGGTTTTTGCATGGGCCGTTGTTGTTAAAGTTAGAGTATTTTATATTGTTACTTCTTGCAGATATTTATGCTAGTTAACTTAGGGGCCGCGAGCCAGTTAGGGCTACCAGTTTTGTATAACAGGATTGTTACAAAGGTCATACATAATATGTTAGTGTTATCTAGCAATAAACATTTTATGTCTATTAATCTTGGGCCGCGAGCCATATGGGCCCGTGATTCTTGTGTAGGAAAACCATTATTATGGTGAGGATATCTGGGTATTATGCCTTGAGTAATATTCATGCTTGTTTACAAGGGGGCCGCACGCCATTAAACACAAATGTCTGTATGTGGCTTTACCACAACATTATTATTTACTTGTATCCCTCTCCCTCAATGAGGTGTAATATGTTTTTGAAGAATAAATGTTTATAACTCTCTTGTACCTGCCACTGTGTGTTATTTATACAATAGAGGTGGGGGCAGGTTACACAAAGAATACATAGAAAATAACCTGTAATTCAAGTAAAACTGTATAAGATAAAATCACTCCAATAAATTGTTTGCAACATTAACAGTTGTATTTATTCAAGTAAAATATTGTAATAATTGGCGCTCAATCACGGGGCTATAAATA
This sequence comes from Timema bartmani, assembly GCA_902151455.1. Taxonomy (NCBI): domain Eukaryota; kingdom Metazoa; phylum Arthropoda; class Insecta; order Phasmatodea; family Timematidae; genus Timema; species Timema bartmani. Next base: position 8,875 of record CABFWB010008956.1, read on the forward strand.
CCAATTATATCTCCAATAACACCGTATCATTATAACTTTGAATCATTCGATCACTGGATCGGAATCCAGTGTACCATAATATTAAGTATATAATATATGATTGGTCATGGACTAAACCACCACCAAAATACTTAAGTTCTGGTTCTCCACACAAATTTTTTAAGAATCCGTTTTAATAAAATATAAGTTCCTGTTCTTTTCCTTTTTTGATTAGGTTATGGTTATTAAAGAATTATATTTACTAGTTTTAGTACTATTATAATATTTGTAAATGGAACATAATTTATCACAAAATATGTTGTTTATATAAAAATAATTTGGAGGCTTGATAACTGCAGAATTTATTTATGATTCAGGATGCCATTTGAATAGATCATTTTAATTTATTTTTGTTGACCAGAGATCCAAAGAAAAAAATTAAGTATAATTTTTTTAAATAATTTATTTTCTTAATGATTTATAAAAAAAACTTTACTATACGCATGTTTCCAATTAGAAAATGGTAAATAAATATAATTTATCTAATGCCAGTTTGAAGAAGCCAAACCAGCTAAAAACATATCTCAGGAACTAAAAACAAATAGTTTAGATCCATACAATTTTAGCTTGTCTAAAAAATTTAGATAAGCTTTTATGATGTATGTGCCAATTGCTAACACATTAACTTAAATGTTGGATGCAGTATACATCGATTCTTACAAGAATATATATTCACAATTTAAGAAAAAATAAGGATTTAGAAGACTGATTAGGAATGTTTTCAACACAAAAGTAAAAGATAAGTCAACAATTTTGTTGCATAGTAAGATTTTACTAAGACAAAAGATATTTAGGAAATTTGCAAAATATTGCCTTAGAAGGCCTCATGTAATAAATAACGTATAATGCAGCATAAACAAGATGTGAGTTAAGACAACATATTTTTTGTAGAGATGGGCCAATTGAATCTTTGAATCCTCGAATCTTTCACCTCATAAACAAGGCATAATTATTTTGAATTAAAAAACTAAGCCTACTTGAAAGCACAACTTAATCATTATTTTGTCAGACAAAAGAGATAAGGATGAATAAAATATCTTTTTTTATTTATAATTGTTAGGTGTGGAAAATATAACGTGCCTAATACCCTACCCTCCCACCTCTATGGGAAACTTGGACTCCACCGTTGTAGCGCATGCTCACTTCTGAAATTTTCACCTCACGAACAATCTTGTAAAAATTTTGATGAAAACATTAAAACTGTTCAAAAACTGAAAATCAAAACTAGAATTACAAATAAACTCTAAATAAAACAAATTATGAAAGAACACATGATACACGATACAAAGTCAGCCGCCATGACGTATAAGTTTACTCGCCAGAGTGATGATTAAATAAACACGACTGTTAATTCTTACTACCCGACTGGTTTTAATTATCTACAACTATGCAAATAACACCAATTTATCTCATACGATCCTTAAGTTAGATGTTTTGTTGGGTTTCATGAAAAATAAATACTGCCAACAGTTAGACACCAATAAAACTGTTTATTTATGCCTACCAACCTACATATTGTATATAGATTGTTTGTTTGAAATCGATTCAGGTAGGCTGATCACTTAGTAAGTGCTATCAAGTTTTAAGAATCAAATAACAACTTGCTAATTCATAATTTGTTTCTAAATTGATATTAAATAAAGAGTTTATTATTAAAAAAAAAAAGAATCAAATATATTTCTTATTTTCTACGCAAAGATAGATAATAGATATAAAAGAAAATAATAATAATAATAATACATACTTAGGCATTATTAAGTTCACTATTTCCAATGCATGTTTAATTGTTAAGCATGTTTTTTAGTTTTTTTTATCTGTTTGTATTATTATTTTTGCTTTCTTATTAAAATAAATTATAATCCTTCAATGATGATTAAATTTGATCAAAAGGTAACTAACTAGGCCTAGTCTGTTATTTCACATGTTTTTTTAGAAACTGAACTCATTCTATCAACACTTTTAAAAATAACTAAAAGACACTCAAATCTTGATTGATTTGATTTTTAAACAATAATATGAGTCTAGATTGTTTAATTTGGCTGGATTTTAATCAGTATTTTTCGAGGGGTGGTTGGGGTTGATTAAAATTGAAAGCATTATTGAAATAAATCTTAATTTACAGTTTAAGCCTATATTGTGTAATGTAGGTCCATTTGTAAATCATTAAAATTTCTAACAATTTGCTAGGATTCGGATTCGAGATTTGAAAATAAAATGTAGATTTGGATTCGAGAAATAGTGGATTTGACCCATCTCTAATTTTTTGTAACGCCACACAAGGCCAGTGAAGATAAGACACTTGTGATGTAAGTCCGGTCAGTGAAGACAAGACCCTGGTGGAGTGGGTCCGGCCAGTGAAGAAAAGACCCTGGTGGAGTAGGTCCGGCCAGTGAAGAAAAGACCCTGGTGGAGTAGGTCCGGCCAGTGAAGAAAAGACCCTGGTGGAGTAAGTCCGGCCAGTGAAGACAAAACCCTGGTCGATTAGGTCCAGCCAGTGAAGACAAAACCCTGGTCGATTAGGTCCAGCCAGTGAAGACAAAACCCTGGTCGAGTAGTCCGGGCAGTGAAGACAAGACCCTGGTCGAGTAGTCCGGGCAGTGAAGACAAGACCCTGGTGGAGTACGTCTGGGCAGTGAAGATAAGACCCTGGTGATGTAGCTCCAGCCTTTATTTTCACAACGTTTATACAAATAAATAAGTCCCAACATAAACATACTAGACCCACACGTTGTTTGCCTACAATCCCTTATGTAATGTCATCTTATATTAAAAAAGTCAAATAGTTTATTTTGTGAGTATTAACCGAGATTCTAATTTAATAGCAAATGAAACGGTACCTAGAAGGTTTGACCAAGTTAGCGAAATAGTTACCGTAGTGAAGTTTAGGTTAAGCTAGGCTAGAAATAACCTTATAATATATTTTGACATTTTTAAGCTTCAAATTATGTTTGCATAATTTTTTTAAATATCTTACTGTACTGTCAATGAAAAAGATTTTTGCACATTAATTTGGCCCTATAATATACATAAAGCTTAGCTAGTGCAATTTTACGGATTTGTCAATGGTATTTATTCCTGCGTCCCTTCAAAGTGAGTTTGGTTTGGAATTGTTCATAATAAAGTTTTTAATGATATTTGATATTGTATTTTTGGATTCTCCGCATTTTCGTGAGTATAATGCTAGCATATATTTTGTGATTGTCAGGTTTTTTTATAAAAAAAAAGTGGCCTACAAAGGTATAGTTCTTAGGTTTCATCCCCACCTGGATTTTGTTTTTGTTTTGTGTGTTCAATCCTGTGTAAATGCTGTTGTGTAATTAAATTGAAAAATTATATTTAGTACTAACCTTTGAAAGTAGGCCTGCCAGCGAAAGTAATTTTAGTTTGCTGTTCACTAACTGAGCTTACATTAAACCTAATTATGTCTACAATATGATGAAACCTTTGGGCCTAGTGTGTAGGCCTAATAGGTACTTAATGATGAAATTGAAGTTTTGCATAACTAGATGTATACAAATAAAAGTTTTCAGTAACTATACAAATGCTATGGGTCTATGTAAAATAGCTGTAGGTTCCACTATTGTTTAAATTTTGTTTGGGAGGAAACTTTTTTTCAGTATGTCAGTCCTATATTTATTTTAGCATATCATAAGGGTTACCTGAAAATTTATCCATTTGGTCCACCTGGGTTTCTGAACTGCAATGTGGGTGCAGTCTATACAGCCTAACACACCAGGGAAGTTGGCTTTGTCATAGAACTGCAAGTTCACAGCTGTCAGTTCAGCCACTCCAGTAGGAAACTTCAGCACATGCCGAACATTATCTGCTAACAGAATGGAGATTTTCTTAGCAACCTGAAATCCAGTTGACTGGTCTATATTGAACAAGTTCCCACCAACAATCTAAAAAAAATAAATATAAAAGGTTAGGCCTACTATATTTTTACAAGGTTGGAATAGCATTACCATTATTTTTTCATTAGATGTTATTATATAAATAATAGGAAGGGTTTGGCAGGGCTATGACTATTTACAAACCATTTTATAAAGTACAAAGCTGTTTTTAAAATATGCATTTGTTGTCAAAGCACTTGTTATAAGTAAACTTTCAAGAATGCATGATTGTTCAAAAGGTTAGGTTATGCAGGACTAACAATTAGGTTATCTTTCTGTATAAATATTACTCCAACCAAAATCCTAACCATCATCAATTTCTATATAAATTAAAAAATAATAAACCTACTAGGCTACTTGCTTCAATAATATAGGGGGCCTATCATTAAAGTAGACTAACTACTGAAATATTTGCACTGTTATCAGCAAACACACTGCTATAAAAAAACTCGCCTGGAAACTTAACTGTATATAATCATATATAAAAACCAACATAATATAAGCTAAGAGTTATACAATATATTAAATTAGCGGTTCCCACTCAAAAACAAACACATCATAACCTAAGTCGTTTTTTTAGTTTGGTAATATTAAAAATAACAGTTTTAAACAAAAGTATTTATATTGAAGTATTACCTGGAAGCTTCCCGTGGCATAAAATCGTAGCCCAATTAGTAGTAGCTGTATTGTAGCTGTATTGGAAGAAGTGGAAATCTTCATCGTGTGTTAGTAATATCCAGTCCCAGCATAGACAAGAAATTCTGGCGAACAGCTTCCTTCAAAAATCAAAATATTCAATGAAACTCATCATCAGAATAAGCCTGCAAAGGATTCTCTAAATCCCTTACACGCCTTCGAGGAATCTTCACCACTTCATGATCTTCTTCCTCGACAAACTCGTCAATAATGTCAAAAAAAAGTAACATCTAGATGATCTAGACCTATTATTATTGTCATGAAAACAGCTGTCATGATTGTATATGCGCGCAGTGCCATATTGTGGAAATATTGCTAAAGTACAGCTAAGTACAGGCAAAGCAAGCTCGGGACCAGACTTAGGCAAGACTTAAGGTATTGCATCATCGATTGTCCTAGCACGCATCTTATACTTTGTACTTTGGCTGTGCTTAGCATCGCTCTTGCATAAAGGCCTTAAACTCAGACTGGCCTAAGGCAGCTTGAATATAGGTTGATCATGGTCACTTAGATTCTGTTGTGGCTTGTTTCTTAATTCAAAAAAAGGTTTAAGCTTAGATTCTGCAGTTGCTTATTCAAACTTGTGTCTCTACTCTTGGTTGATGGATAGAATGTTGTATTTATATTATATTTATTTGATTATTAAATTAAATTATCTGTTATTATTTTTTATCCTTAGCTCAGTTGGTAGCGTGTCTGTCCACTGAGCTAAGGCTCCCAGGTTAAACTCTTGGCATGACCGAAAAATTATTCATTGATGAAATGTGGGTTTACTGTTTCACAGTGATGAATTAACAGCCGGAGACTGGATGTTGTGCCTGTCCTAGTCTTAAGTTAAGATTATAAGGCATATGAACATACAACAAGCCTAGAAAGTTGGTAGTGGAAAATATATGGCTTGAATAAAAGATTGACCCAAACCACAGGCTGAAAACTGTAATGGATGTAAAAAATAAATAAATTGGTGAGCAAATTTCCACCCACAAAGCTGGGAAGCAGTGCAGCTATTGGGGAGGGCTCATATAACTATAGTATTAAAGCATGAGTCAAATTCTGAATTATTTATTTGGGCATGATGTTCTAATGGTTTATCAGGGTCGTTGTTGTTGGTATCAAAATGGTAACCATTCAGCCATTGTTTGAGTGTTCCTGGGTTGAGGTCAATGTCTTCAGCAATGCAGTAGTTGCATCGTAGCTGGTATATAATATTTTTTGTGGAGCAGTCATAGTGTCCTTTCATAGGGTATTTCATTTGTGTGTGAATCTGCTGTTGAATGAGCTGGAAGGTGTGTGAATTTTGGAAGGTGTGTGAATTTTGCAAGTACTGCATCTCGGTTTGTTGCAAGGGTAGGAACCTTTGGCCTTCGGTTATTTGTTGTTGTTTGTGACCGGGTTAGTCAATTTAGGGTGAACCAGAATGTTGAGGAAATTAGAAGGGCATTTTAATGTGATTCTTGGAGCACTGTTGAGAAGAATTTTTTATGGGATGATGCGGTGGTTTTATATAAATAGGGTGGTTGCTTTGGAAATGGAGGTACTGTTGATGGTTGGTGGCTTCACCAAACTTCCACCTCATTCAACATCAGACTCACACCAATAAAATAACCTATGAAAGGCCACTATGACTGCTCCAAAGAAAATCTTATACACCAGTTAGGGAGCAGGCAAAGTGATAGACAACAAAGTGGTCGACACGAGAGGACAAAGTGGTAGACAGCCAACTGCTAGACACGA
>CABFWB010008957.1:0-15234 GCA_902151455.1 Timema bartmani
AGAAAATAACCAGTGAACGGTATCTAACAACGAGCAGTATTTTTAAGTACAAATAGCGAATAATGGAATATTCAACAGTACCATTAAGATGAAAGTTGGTGAAATTGTTGAAGAACCACTCGAGAGGTGCTCAAAGTTTTCAAACTTGAGAAACGTTAAAAAAATAATCATTATCAAAATTAAACACTTGGTTTATTTAATATTTTTAATTCGTCGACATGTTATAAGCATTTCAAAAGCAAATAGAAACTAAAATAGAAATCCTAACGTAAATTCCTAAGAGAAATTGCATATTATAGTACGGCGGCTTGTTTTCAGAACTGTGTTTGTGGTTTCATATCCATATTATCAAATAAATATATTTAGATGTATTATTTAATCAGGTACAAGTTTTTCACACCAATCTAGTGAGAATTCATGTTGTTATTGTCTATTTGGAAAATTCGATAGACAAAATTATACATAAGCTACTCTTTGTGTTTGATAGAGAGGAAGCGTATAACCCCAAAAATAGTAAGACAGGGTGGTAAAAAAAATTGAGAGGAGGAATAAATTGAGATACTCGCAGAAGAACCTTTGCCTAGAAAAATGCGACGACCGAATGATGGAAATTTAGATTTATTGGCAAAGGAAATTTGTGATACTATTGTATTTCAAATAAAAGATCGCCTTGTATTCAAAAACCATGTATGTGGAGTAAAGATATATATGTTAGAACACCTCAATGAACATAACAAAAATGGTATTGCGTTGGACAATATTAACTAGTTTTGCAGTGCACTTCCAATGATTGATAAAAATATCTTATGATATAGCTTGAAGTTTTTTACTCGGGATCAGAGATTACAGAAGAAAATATGGCTGGCTGCTTTAAAACATTACATTTATAGCGTCTTCTGGATTGGATGATCCATTTAAATCAATCACAAAAGTATTACAAATTATTTTAACTATTCATATGGCTACAGTGGGTGGTTTTTTTTATACTCTAACTTGCTAGTTTTAATGTCACATATTTCATGTACCGTACAATATAGATTAGACCCCCTAATCTTTGTTCTTGAATCGCTGTCCAACATTCTACCGATTTAAAATACCTTAAGCCCCCATTTGTACGTGGACCAAATATCAAGCTAATATATTCTGTTTTGCCAAGATGGCAAGGTTTAGATTTGAAAATCAGCTGGGTGAGATGGGTATGATATTTCTTTAATGGTATTCACTCTTTCTCCATACAAATGCAGAAACAATTTCTATAAATTAAACAATAACTCTCTACGTACAGCCCGAATGGGTGTTAAGATGTGGTGGTAAAAAAAAGTATTACTACCTTATTGTGGTTATTACAAAGTGAGTATATAGTAAGATGTGGCGGGAAAAAATATTCCTTACCTTTAATTTAATGTTAAAATAGGCCTACCTCAGAAGTTTATAATACTTAAGATGGTATATTGACTTTTTTTAATATTTTAAAAGTCTTCATTCTCTCTGTTTACCTTGTTACTGATAAACAAATGAAAATAATTAAAGATAACTAAATTGAGTTATGCACCTATAAATTTAATTTGGGGCGGAAGGGTTGTAAAAATGTTAGGTTGTAGCCGAAATTAAATTTTGGGGAAGCAGTGGGAGGGGGAAATAGAGTGTTTTTTTTCAAAATAAGTTTTTTTTTAGAAGTTTGCCCTCCAACCCAAAGGGGGAGTTACAGGATTCTCTCCAGTAAAACTATAAAATGTGGATGCACCTAGAAGTTATTTGTATTGGTCCTCACTTGACAAATTTTTGAAAATTAGATGCCTCTATTTGGAGTAGTCTTAGCTTGAAAAATTGTTTAAATTAGTTGCCTATTAAATAAAGAAATCCATTAAATTCATTCAACACATCTTACGGACTCGGTGCTCCAATGATTAAATTCTATCTCATTTTCTCATGCTATATTTCAGTTTATTTTACCATGTCTGACTACCTAATTGATCTAATTACATACTACACTATAGGTTAGGGATGAGGAAGGTATAATTTGCAAAGCGAGAATATTAAATCATTTAGTAAAAACCACCTTAGTCGCATGGATGGAATTCAAACCTTAATCTTCCTGTCAGTTCTGAAAAAGGATAGGCAAGATTTATGGATTTGTTCACGTGCTCACAGATGAGATTATTTACTTTAAAGTTTACTAATATGGTGGTTACAGTGGTAATAGTCCACACCCTACACTGTTTCTTTCCTTAGAGACAAGTCTAACTACCCTTTCGGGTTATGCACTTATAACGTATTTAGAAAGTCCCCCTGCTGCCAAAGACAATATTACTGAAGTTGTCATCGCATAAGAACACTCTTAAACAAGCATTTAGCACCACCAAGTACTCAAATGTGCACGAGTCGAGACAAACACAAGCCAACCTAGTCCACCATCTTACAATATATGGACGCTGGAACTATATAGTAGCCAGACCAGTGTATATTAGACCGTGGTCTGAATGTGCTTATTTGACTAGTCCTCCTTCCGCCTTAATCTCTAAAAGTTTACCAATATTACGGTCTGACACTCCCGTGAAAATGAAATAATGTGTAGGGATAAATAAATAGACAATACAAACATTTTATATTAAAGAACAACCGAGTTCATATTGAAAATCTAATCTATCTATGATGATAAGTGACTAAAAATGTATTTAAAGCAATTCTTAAAGTGAAAAGGTATGAATAATACAACATATATGGTATTTTAGAGATTACAGCTATTCTGTTTATCGTAAATAGGCTAGTGGAAGTCCTTGTTGCTGAGATGAAGTACTTGTCACGGAGTAATTATTGGTTCCTAGCTGAGGATAATTTGTCCTGTCCTACCCACCTGTGTCATAATTATACTTACACTTACAGGATAGAGACGAGAAAGGGAAACATTAAAGAGAAGCGTTCCTGAATTGTATTGCCTATAAGATGATAAACTATTTATGAAAGTCCACCTCAATACGTGCAGATGGGGTTTGAGTCTAGACTCTCCAAGAAGTACTACTATACATTACTGTTTCATACGTTCACGTTAACATCGGTTCAGATAATTTTTTTAGTATTTCAAGCTTAGCATTTTGAGAACCCTATAATCAAACATTTAAATACATAACAAAATATCCAGCATCAGTAGTCATTTGGTCTAAAGCATTACTCTCGTGCTGGACTGTAATGCCGTTGATGAAAAGATCGAGGCTGAAAACATGGTCGGGTGTAATTAGGGTGGTTTTCTCTAAATTGTTCTTCACTCTCCTTTCACGAAAATGCAGCTCCGTTTCCTCTAAGCTTCTACCTTGCTCTTCCTTATTTCATTTGCATAATAATTTATGCATACGTATAGCCCAAATGGCTACTGGAACACGGTGAAACCAAATAAAATTTGATAGTTAAATGTAATAAGACGTGGCAATATATATATATATCTTATAAGCTTTAATGTTGGGATTGACCGCCATTTTAGGCCCGTATAAGCTTATCAAAGGTCCCGCGATCACCTATCGTTTCTCACTTCCCCACCATTCTAGAAAAAATATAGAATAAATAAAATGTAACTTTTTATATTAAACTATTCAAATTTATTATAACATTATCGATTTCCAATTCTCAAGAATATTTTGGTCACTAATATTATTTGAAAGTACTTGATATATTTGTGAGATTGTTAGAAAGAAAGATTGACCTTAAAGTTACCGTAGTTTTCTTACTCGATCGACTGTAAATTATCAGGAGATAGACCGGTCGATCGCGAGTGACCAGGTGCCAACCCCCGGTTTAATGTATGATATTAAGTCTACAATATTTAGTGGACCTAGCAATTTTGCAGGTCGTTTTAGTTATCACTAAATTACGAATGTACACTTCGTTTACCCAAATAGTTAGCATACTGACCAAATTAACGATTACACTATGGCTCTATCTAATTGACTAAATGACAGTAGAACCTGGCAATGTAATTTGGCTACCTTTCAAGGTAGACGTAGTGCTCACTTCTAAATTAACTATATTCCTACCATCCGCCAACTGTGTGTAAATGATCATAAAGAGATTCTGACTTTTCAAGTTTAATCTGTCATTGTATATTCCCGCATAGATTAATTGCATACTGATGAAAGAAACATAATAAAAAATAGTTTTGGTGTGAATGACCAATTTGATCCAAAATAGAGGACATTCAATTCAAAATACACGAGGGTATTCACAACTTGAATGCATGCATTACATACACAAGCGCTACAAATCTATCGTAAGGAAATCAACGGTTTTATTATATCATATGAATTAATATATATAATATGTATATATGTATACATAGATATTAAGGCGTCGTATTATTTATATAATATTCTGAAATACACTCATTAAAGTCCGGATAAACATTATGCCTCATTGTTTTGAAGGTCATTTTGTTTACGTGAACTTCGTGTGTTTTAATAGTTTCATGGTCAAATTGGCAAAACGTGACTTGACTAGATATTTTTTTTACTTTCGCCCTTTTAATGATACTGGACTCTTATTACTATAACTTACGCTACTTTCTAAAGCCATATAATTACAAACTACATATTCAAGGGATGCAATATACAATAATAATCCTATAAAACTGACATACAAATGTAAGCTTAGCCGTATCTATTGATTTGACTGGCGCTTGCAGATTGTGCATTGTTTTTTGTGAGAGATTGAGAACTGTAGATTAGCATAGAAATAATAGTAAGAAGGTAGTTTGGACACCATCGAATTGCAAACAGGTGCATTAGGCACTATTGACTCAACCAGAGAAAATTGTAAACAGTTTATTGGGCACTTCAAAATATAATATTAATTATTAGAAATGAATACAATCTTTCGCCAGCAGACTGGAGTTCAGCATAATCCAGTGAGCTGAACNTTCAGCATAATCCAGTGAGCTGAACGATAGATACTTCGTAAAGTGTGCTCCAGATAAAATTAATTATCAATGAGAAAGGGAGAGGTTAGGCTGAGTTATGTTATGTTAAGTTAGGTTTGGTTTAGATAGGATGGGCTTAATATATTTTATGAGGAAAAATGTATAGCAAGTTAGCAGTGCTAAGTCCACCTTGGAGAGTGAATGTTGGTGATAGTCTGTTTTGACTGTTCCAAACAAATTAATATAAATCACATTATAAACAAGTATTGACAAGGTTATATACTGGATTAAAATTGAATAGACAGTGATTAAATTATTTTAAAATGTGAATACAAAATATATTTTTCAAGAAGAACAATTCTAGTTTCTCTAGAACGTAACATAAAAATATTTTGTGTAGACTCCGTTTACTATGAGATATTAGACACTTACCTTGATGGGCTCCACTAAGGCCATATCTTATTAGCTGTACCATAGTACAAACAATAAGGTATGCTAATTCACTTTATGGATAAACAAAGTGTACAATTTATATGTTATTATAAATAAGTTAACTAGCTATAATTACTGAACTAATCTAGATTATCCATCCTCTACGAATAAATGTATATAGCGAGCAATGTGCATAAGGACATCAAAATGATAGGGAGAATATGAGTATTCTAGTTAAAAAAAACCACCCATATATATATATATATATATATATATATGTGTGTGTGTGTGTGTGTGTGTGTGTGTGAAACGGGAAATGTAATATCCATATTAAATAAATATTTATATATACTAAATTTCCAGTTTAACTAAATCTTTTCACTTTAAGCTCATGATTGTTTTCAGAATCAGCCTTTGAGAACTGTTATGAATTCCTGAATATTACGTTATGTTTCAATACCATACATTTCCACGTAGAATCTAGTTCCAAAAGCGGCCATTTTTATAAACAAAATCGCTGCAATATTATTTCTAATCTAGAGCATGGTGTTGATCATTAGTTGATTTTTAAATATTATATATTACTATTGATTCTCGAACGATTAATAAGACACGGTGATAATATATATAAATTGTATAAGAATATTCAAAAACACCTAACAATCTCAATAATGTATTCATTTACTCCTGGATTGAGTCTGAGCAAGCATGATTTGATAATATATAAATATTCCGTCTTTTGGCCGATATATGTGGTGGATAAATAGGAATTCATTAGTGATCGGAATGCTCTCTACATGGTTTGTTACGAATACTCCAAATAATATTTAAAATACAGCTAACACTGCAGAGTAGCAAACGAACATAACCTTTTAATAAAACTAACGTTTGATTGTTGGTTTGTGTGTTTATTTGACGTGTAAACACTAGAACTCCAAAACTTAACTGAAAACACTTAAATTTTTTTCAAAACATCGAATTTTACTACTCGTTCAAGCTATACTTCTTTGTATACATTACGCTAATGTGTTAGGTATGAGGAAAGTTGAATTATGAAAGGAGTTTACTAGGATATGCATAGAAGAAGAGTGAAAAACCATCCTCAGTAATCCCGATGGAGATTCAATCCCCAATCTCTTCGTTATCGGCAGTCCGGTCTATTGCGATAGAAGCCTTAGATCATGCAGCCACTGAAGCGGGTTATTTCAAATTGAAATCAAAATATAAATTACTGTAAATGTATATGATCACTTAATTTTAGGGTTAAATAGGTTGGTTTGTATTCGCATTAAGTGGAAAAAAGTGTTTTTGGCAAATGTAACATTTTGACGTTTTATACTAAACGTAAAATTTATTAATTTTTTTGTTACGTTTCTAAGTGTTTGAGATTATAAAATTATATAGTAGATGTTTTGTATGAATTCAGACTACACCCGAGGAAATTGGTGCGAATTTGGATGCTACTTTGAAGGCATGCTACAAACATAATGATACTTCATTTGTTTCCATGAAAGAAAGCGCGATTGACCTATTTTGGTTTGACTTCCGTAGATTCGAAAGAAAATACCTATTTATTTGAAAATACATTTGCTATAAATTATGGGAAATACTCGGAAATGAGTGTTGAAAATATAAGATCTGTGTTTAATGACCTGCTGCTTAAATTGATGAATGGCTACTACCTGTCAGGAGATCACATGAACAAATTCAATGATATATTATCTGTGCGTACAAATTACAAGCCACAGAATATCTTCTTTATTGATGCCCTAGAATTCATCAGGAATGTGTCGGGCCTTCACAATAAAATCTGGAGTTGCAACCCCACTCATGCAGATAGGATCACTAATTGGGTTTGTCCTTTCTAACACACTATATTTGTCGATGTTTACGACAATTTAGACCTGAAAACATTATCCGCCAAACAACATAAGTACCCAACCCATCTATAGTTACACAATGCTCCCATCCTTTATAAATAACGGCCAAACATGATTGATTGTGGCCTCTTCGCTATTGCCTTTGTGACTTCATTAGCAAATAATAAAGATCCTACATGCGAAATTTAAGAACCAATTGAATGTTTGGTCTTGTTAGGTTGGGTGATATTGACATCAGCCTGTCATACACAGGCTTAAAAACTAGTACTCTAATAAATGTAAGTGTCCAAGAAAAAAATTGTTTCACCTTTTCAAAAATATATTTATGATGGAAAAGCCCAGTATTGTAATAATTAGTATTGACAGAATAAAATATATTATATTAAATTAGATTAATACTAATTATTAGGATTGGATTAATATGTTAAGCGAGATTTTTAAGTATTTATATGTTTTACTTGCGTGATGATTGAACGTTTTTACTAAAAAATTTTGATTACATTTTTACTTTATTTTTTTATGTTAAGTTATGCTTAATTTATTAAGGCATTTAAAAAAAATTATTTGAAAGGCATTTTTCCATTTGGACAGTTTTTTCACCTTGGTTTTAATAGAGTTATGTAATATAATCTCGCTGCTCATTTTACACTTTATTTTGGGTGTTTGTAGCATGAATATATTAAATCATATTATATTTTTTATAACAAATGTTACACAAAATATATATTTACCTAAGTATTTTTATTTTCAAAATGGGTCCACTATTATTCTATATAACAATAACATATTTGAAACATAAAATCACCATTGTAGATTAATTATTTTCATCTATTACCCAGATTTTCATCATACATGGCAAAAAAATACTGACATTAAATTTTAATTATGAATTTCTTGTATATTAAAATAACAAGTCCATTCTTATTTGCAAGTCTGATTTGATAGATTGCATGAAAACAACTATAAACTTGTTTGATATTCACGTCACATGAAATTCTAACATCAACATTTAAATATCTTATTTGAATATTTCAAACGGTTTAAGAATATGAATGAATATATATATATATTATTTAGCGTGTATTATCAGGTAATCTTTGTTACTTTCTCCTATGAGAATGGTTGAATTGTGTTCAAGGGTAAAACCATCGAGTATTTTCTTGGCAAATGCTCCTCCTCTTCGATTACAACATGATTTGACTTTTTTTTTACGAGATAATCCTGCAAATACCGTGGGGATTGTTGTACATAAAGACGGTTCAAGGGGAATGCAAACTTATAATCCATCTCTCTCCTGCCTCCTGAAACCAGCATAGTGCTCACTGATTCTTGCGATCATGAAAATGATAATGACGCTAATCGTGGTGTTGGTGTTGGTGGTGGTGGTGGTGGTGGTAGTGGCGACAAATTGTTGAATGTACGTGGTTAAGGCCATAAGTGGAAACGATGCGGGGATAGAGCCCTTTGTGGATGTATAAATACATGCCCATCTTCAACAACGCCACCAGAAAACATCTGTGAGTGCTAGAGGTACTATCACCAAGACATAGCTAGTTAAGATGAAGGGGGTGAGTCATTTCCCATTAACATAATGTATAATAACGACTGTTTTAAAATTGTTGTATTTTGGTCCTAATAAAAAGGGAAATACAACTTAGTTTATTAGATTTTCCTAGCTTAAAATAAGGATATTATAAATAATCAACAAAACAAGAATAAACGCATCGTTTTTTGTGAGGTTAGAAATAAAAAAGATTTAAAGCACAGTTTGCAATTTATAAAGCCAATCATTTTGACCATATAACTTTAGCCTAGTATTCTTAAAAAATACTATTAAAGGTTTGATTTATAATGATATACTGATTGAGTAGGTATCTTCTACTATTAATATAAAACGTATATAATTGTATCGAGGTGCTATATGTGTACAAGGATAGTAATTAGGGAACCTATCTTAAGTGCTATAATATAGTTCAGTACAATGAATTAATGAAACCTCCATAATGGTAGTATCATAACAATGTTTTACAGCTAAAAAAATGTACTTGGTGTATTGGGGTGGTTGTCATGGGTTTGTAGTTCACACACTACTCCATCTCTATCTAGGTTTTGTAAATTGTCTAAGAATGTTAATTTTGGTTAGATGTAATGCACAGAAATATTTTCTGAAATTGAAGTATTATTTCCTCTCTCATACTTAGAATTTCAGTGATTTTTTCTGTTTGTGAAATAAGTAATCCCATAACGCATGTATGTATGAAGATATCTTAATTAATCTCAAAGAATTTTAAAACAAACTATGATTGTATTTGCCACTAATGTTTTATTTAGATATAATAATTCTGTAATTTTAAAAATCGTTCAATAATTCAATAACATTTCTCGGAAAATTTTGAAAATATTTTATCAATGTTGTTATCAGTAATACATTAATGATTTAAATAGATATATTCTATCATATTGTTTAAATACAAAAATGCTGTTTATGTGTTTATAATGTGAATTTGTGCTATGGTGTGTTGTATACAAGTTTATATGAATATACCAAAAAGCATAAGTATTCGATTTCCTGCTAAAGTATAGAAAGTAATCTTACTTAAAATAAAATCTTAAAATTAGATGTACTATCTTGGTTTTTCTAAGTTATTAAATAATATTAACAATAATATTGGTTTAATATGACTGGCTTTTATATTTTTTTATTTCTTTGTTCGGTGATTTTCACTAACTTTAAAAACTAAGATTTTATAAAGGTTTACTGTAGTTGAAATGTATACACTTGAATTATAATATTTTCCTTACTAATAACGTGGCTAAATATTTTTTTGTATAATTTTTATATAGATATAAGTACATAAATATAGTATCCTGAAATATGAAAATAAAATAAATAAATATAAGCTTTTAAAGTTACTCAGATTCTTACGGAGGTGTGGTGATATTTGTGTATGTTCCAGTGCATTATAATAATCTTAGCCAGTGCTTTATGCCTCGCTCTAACGACAGCTGTTCCTCAACAAGTCACCAAGGAACCAATTGCCATTGTGAGCTACAATAACGAGATAAGACCAGAAGGAGGATACCAATGGAGGTAATCAACAGAACCCACAATAGGGTTTGTGATCATATCGTACAGATCTATAGATAATTATTAAGGCAAAATTAAATAAGAATATAATTATATCAATCATAAAGAAATAGGTACTACAGGTATTTAATTTTTTACTCTCGACTATGGATATACATGTTTATGAAGTTTTCGGGGGTAGTAAACGAAAGATTTTAACAAACCTATAGTCAGAATACTCCTGGTTTTAAAAGGTTTAACTCCCTTAAATGACCCACCTTGATGGCGGATGGGTCTAAAGAGTCACCCTCGCAATATACTTGACTGCCGATGGCGGGGAGACTTAGGTTAGAATCCTGGTTGTGTGTACGTAGGTAAATATCCATAAATAATTTTACACTCGCTCTTCACGTAAATACCGTTACACATCCTCTAAATTCAGCCTTCCTCAACCTTACCACACTAGAGTAATTCATACATAGCCATATAATCCAGACGATTAGCAAGAGGTGGTGCAAAAAATATATAAAAATCTTAAAATGGAGCTATATATAATAACAAGAAAGCTTCAAGAACGATTTAAATAAATGGTACGAGATAATCACACAAAGTTTCTCATATAGTTTAGTGTAGCTTGGAAGAAAATGTTCACAAATTAGTTTTAAACTATCGACCCTTACGTAAATCTTCCTTATAAAAGCAGACCCATCATCTCGTTAGTCACAATAAAGACTCTTAATAAAACAATTTTTTTTAAATATTTTTAAAACATTTTAAATTGTAAATAGGTTTTTTTTCCGCACCTCATCTTATCAACCGTTCAGGTTGTGCACATTTGTACTAATTAATACAATGGGTTAAGGATGAGTAAGTTTGTGTTATAGAAGAAGTGTACCCGAATTTTCATGGTGGGAGAGTGTGACACAATTTTGGAAAGACCACTCTAAATACACACAACTGGGATTTGAACCCCAATCTCCCCTTCATTAGCAGTCTAGCTTATTGCGTCAGTGACTCTTTACACTACGCAGCCACCAAAGTGGGTTTAAAAAAATGTTATTTGTGAATCACCTTAAAAATAGATTTAATTTGTAAAAATAAAAACTTATTATTATTTATCATGAAAAACTATTTCCAGAAACTAATTTTTCAAGGAAAATTTAGGTAAATTTCAAATTTTATACATTTGTCATAAATAAGTTACACTTGAATTTATTTAGTTTAGGAAAACCAACAAAGATTATTATTGATCATATAAAATAGTGCCCCCTATACCAATTTTGAACAAAAGCGTGAGAGTGATTATTTAAGAAATTCAAGATTTAAAAAATCTATCATCAGTAAACTACTATAATATAAATTTTTAGAAATATAATATATATATTATTTATAACTTAAAAAACTTAAAAGGTACCCATTTTGAACCAAATTGAAAGAGGCATTTTATAAAATATTAAATTAGAAAACCATTATCAGTTAACTACTCTTAAATGAATCTTACATAAAAAAAATCAAATATACGGTCTTATTTGTCATTTCAAACACTTGCCATATATACACGTTAAACAAAATCACTAAAGCGATTTTCAAAATGTTTCTAATATTCGAAAATCACTCATCAATAAACTATCTTGTAACACTTTTTTACCCAAAAACTATGTATACAGTGTTATTTAGGAGTATAAAAACTCAATAAACATCCATTCTAAACAAAATTGTTAGAGCCATTTTAGAAAATATGGGATCAACTGTAAACTACCCAAATTTGAGACCTAGATCTAAATTAAAAAAAACTATTCATACATCTATATAATGAAATTTGAACAACCTCCATAGTATAATAATGTCATATCTGTGGCCAAGTATAGAAGACAGACATGGGGACAGAAGGAAATAAATATTTCACTTTTTTGGTTTCGGAGTCACACTAAACTTAAATATTCATCATAATCTCGAGATATATATCTCTCACGATTACAATAGGTAATTTCTCCTGTATGAGAAAATAGAAATGTGAGATAAATTCTCTCGAGAATTTTGAGATATTATTCAAAGCATTTAATCATAGTTAATAGTGTCTACTATGATATTTATCCACGCATTATGTTACAAAGGAACTCATCTAGTTATTTTACAATGTGGATAATATCGTGATTGATGGTTTTCGTTAATTTCACATAAAATATACATATGAGGCCTGAATACATTTTGAAAATGTATATTTGAATCCTGTTTAAGTGAATAGACTAAAATTAAATTAGAAATGGTTTATAAAACTTAGGCTTTTATAAGGTATGTTACGTTTACAGATAATTTCGAAAGGATAAATCTTTTCTTTAGTTCCGTATAAACATGTGCCTATATTTCTAATAATATGAAACCCTACACTTCATCTCAGTCGTCAAAGCCTCTTCTCACAAAATTAAAACTTAATATAAAGACCCTAGAAGGACCTATATTTAATTCCTGACAAGGAACATAAAAATATGACGTTGAGCTTTTATTCAATATTCTGATTTCCTAATATTTGGGACATGCCTTAATATTGTGTTGATAAAGCAAATAAATTACACTATAATATTTTTTTATAATTTCCATTCAATAAATATTTGTATTTATTGATACAATATATTATGTATCTTATAAGTTCTCCACGTCTTACTACTCGTCTATATTATCCGTTCATTTGCTATGATGGAATAGGTTTGATAATGATAGAAT
Organism: Timema bartmani; assembly: GCA_902151455.1. Lineage (NCBI taxonomy): Eukaryota > Metazoa > Arthropoda > Insecta > Phasmatodea > Timematidae > Timema > Timema bartmani. The sequence goes on from CABFWB010008957.1 coordinate 13,004, forward strand.
TCAGATGAAGTACACCCGAATTTGAGCTATAGAATGTTGAATATATATTACGGAAAACTACTTCATTACACATATATGAGAATCGAACCTTGACCTCTTCAAAACCAGCAAACCATACAAGATTATATCGACAGTATAAACCTCGTGCCCATTGATTCAGGGCTTTTTTTTTAATCTTATCTGTGTGTGGAATGAATTCTGACTTAACTAATCACTAATAAAAAAATTATAAATGTTGCTTAGCCAGAGTGTGGTGGCATACTAACAACCTCACAGATTGTGTGAGTTTTTTAAGGTGTGTCCTGCGATTTCAAGCGTTCCTAGTGACTGGAAATACTTTCATAGTTTTTTGTACAAAGGAAAGGCAGAAAGAGTTCGTGTAATAATTATAAGGCAATTTTTGTTGAGTATTCAAGGAAAAGCTTTTGGGGAGTCTTAATTAAAAAAATGCGTAAAAGAACTGCGGACAACACTTAGGGTGGGAAATATTGTTTCATGTCAGATAAAGGTTGGATTGATTGGATATTTTTATTGCAACAGCTGATTGAGAAATATAATACAGTAAGGAAGAAAGTGTATTGTTTCATTTGTTGATCTGGAGAAATCATACGATCGTGTGAATAGGAGTTTATTATGTAATGTTCTGAGAGGGTGGATACATGGTTATTAAATGTAATTATATCGATGTATGATGGAAGTAGAGCGTACGTTAGGTTGGATGGAGCCAATCGTTTGACATTGAACAGGGTGTTAGACCAGGTTGTGTGATGTATACATGGTTATTCAATGTTTTCATGGATAAGTGTATGAGGGATTCTTGTGAGCACGCGGTTGGTGTATAAATTGACAATATGAATGTGAGACTGCTGCTATATGCAGATGTTGTGAGGATCAGTGTCGATCGAGTGACAAAGAAAATATATGAAGGGGAATGTGAGACTGCTGCTATGTGCAGATGTTGTGAGGATCAGTGTCGATCGAGTGAAAAAGAAGGTAAAATATGTAGATCAAAAGAAAGTGGCAGGCCATGTAAGACATGGCTAAATGTTGTAGATGAATTTGTGAAAAAGAGAAACATTAAGTGCTTTAAGAATAAAGGAATATGTATGACTCGGTGTATGGATGTTGTTGAAGCAAAGGGAGTATGCCTGGATAGGGAAGTGTAGAGATAGTTAGTGAGGATGGATTAAGTGCGGGATAGTAGTTTATTGAGCTATATGCCCAGTTTCTTGCCTACTCCGTAAGGGAACAGCATGAGCAAATATATATGTATGTTTTTAATTAATAGTTTTTTCAGATCCACATTGACAAACATTGTCCTTTGAGATGCTTAGAATATTAAAAAAATATATTGACCCATTTAAGAGGAGAAAAATTTAATTCAAACTATTTATTTTTTATTTATTTTTACCCACATATTAAATTATATTTTTGAGGGGGGACTGTGATGATGCTTCTTTAAATGCTTGTAATTGTGAAAATGTATCCATACAAATTGAAATAGAATTTTTTAAAATTGAATATAATATCTAATAAGTCTACCGCAATGTTGGTGGGCAATTTAAAATATGTTTGGTAGTGATTAAACCACTAAGTTTTTATTCTAAACACTAAATAATAAAATTTTGAAAATAAAAACTATTTCTAAAATAGTTTGATCTATACATTACTTTAATTAGGAAAAATACAACAGTTAGGATAGTGTTATTTTGGTTTATTTGTCATATAGAAATATTGTGGTAGGTAATGGATATAAACGTATATATATATATTTATAAGTTTATATAGGTATGTTTATAAATATATCAGTTTATTTATATATGTATCAAATAAAAAGTTATATATAAATTTAAATTAATTGTTAAGTTACATATTGTAAGCATAATTAAACTTTATGAAACTCCACTATAACTATTTACATTTAGTATAAAAACTAACACTTAATTTTTTATTAATTAAAATGAATCTGAACATAATAGCATTTAAAACTAGCTTTTATTAATTAACCTTAGCGTAGGATACCGTATTCAAATTTTGAGCACATAATACTAAAATTACTTTAGATGTTTATTATTAGTATCATTATTACCATAACAATAGAAAAGGTTAAATTAATTAATAATAAATGTGTTTAAATCACGATAAGACAAGCTAAAGAAATAAATGGTACGGCGCACCGCACAGACTTTCTCTCTCTTTCTATAAACTCGTAAGATTTCTGAACGGAATAA
>CABFWB010008958.1:0-15234 GCA_902151455.1 Timema bartmani
TCTATTGAACTATACGGACAAAGAAGTATATACTTTTTCTGCTAAACCTTTTTTCTGGTCTTCCTCAGTAAATGATGATTCTAACGTTTATTACAGTGATTACCAAATTTATTACCAATTTTAAAAATAAACGTTAAAAGCTTTAAAAAAGGTTTCTTAAGCCAAGTATTTAAATTACATATTTTTTGCTAATTTTAATTAAATTCCCGGACAATTCTCTGCTTTCTTGATATTTATTGTCTTTTTTGCTCTTTTCTCTTCATGTTCCCACCCGTTATACTAATGGGACAAGGATGGAAAAAGTAGAATCCATATAAAGTGTATGCAGCATTTGTGTGAAGGGAGAGTGGGAAACAATTTTGGATAAGCCACCTAAATACAGCCGCTGGGGTCCAAACCCCATCCCCTAATCATCAGAAAACATAGTACTCGCATTTTTGGTCCTCGTGATCACCGGTGTGAATGAGCTCGCTACTTGTTCAGTTTGTTGGCTGCCCCAAGTATCGAGAAAAGAACAACCAATTGTCAAGAACCAACATCAACTGGAGTTTTTATGTTTATCTTGCTGTGATGACGCCTTCGTTTGAAAAAATACTTCCTATCACGAAATAAATACCCTTGAAAACTGGACTGGAGCAACTCCAGTTGCCCCCTAGCTTGTCAGTCGCGCTATCACCTTCGATTTGCCCTAGTATAAACTTAAACATTCAACTATGTATGTTCTTACAGAGCAACTCCCGTTTCCGTTGCGTTTCCGTCACCGGTTGCTCTCTATATAGACGTGGCCTTTGGTGGTATTTGTTGCTGTAAGGTGGGAGGAGGGGGGAGTAGGATGCATGGAGAAAGTGTCATTATCTTATAGTCTATAATAATAAAATGAAGAGTTAGTTTGTCTATTATGAACACTTCACAATATCTGGGGGGGAAAAAAATATCCCCTGCTCACGAACATGTGAATCTCAAAGCCGGAATTTTAAAATTTTGATTATACTTTTGTTAATTAATTAAAAACCAGGTTGGAAGCAAAACAATATTAATAAAATGAAGCTTTTGTTTGTTCGTTTATTTGTTTGTTTGTTTGTTTGTTTGCCATGAGTACTGCATGATATCTACCCCATGCAGAGGGTTGAAATTTTTAAAAATTGTAGCCCGCGTGCACGAACGTGTGTCAGAATTTTAAAATGTTGATCAGATTTATATTTAATTAATTATAAACAAGTTTGACAGCAAAAAGGCCACGGGAAAAGCAGGGCTTAAAGGCACTAACTTTAGAGTTACTTGGCACGTACTGTTCAATCAGTAAGCTAAGAATATTTCTCCCTGGCAACGCAGGGTATTTTACTAGCCTACTATAAATGTACCCGCTTCGGTGGTCAAATGGTCTAAGGTGTCTTTTTCTCTGAAACATTTCTCAGTATTGGGCCACTTTAAAAGTGTTCGAGTAATATGTAGACCCCCCACATTAATATATTGCCTAGATGTCTTCTTGCAAAAGACAGAAATTATATTAGTATACCTTCTTTTACCTTGTAAAGTAGCAAGATGACCTTGCATTATTCCACTATGGAACATCTTATAAGATAGGATCATAGTGTAATCCGTCCAGGTCAGGGTAAGTTAAACGTTCGTGTTTAGCAAGCAGTGAGATACAGCATTTTTATTTAACTTTGTTTTCTATGAACATTTCACAAGTAGTACCCGTACTTGTGGTACAAAGTATTGTTGACTTAATGAACTTTGCCTTTACTCTTTAGCTCTTTCACATCATATTTAATTGGGGATTAAATAGCAAAGCTATTATATTGGTTAATAATTACGGTTATAGCCGCATCTAAATATCATATTCTTTAAATTGGAAAATGACACCTGGACACGGGAATAGAACCCGGGACCTCTGGCTTAGTACGCCAATGTTCTAACCACTGAGTTAATCAGGAGTCGTCCCCTGCTCAGGGTCATTCTTCACTAATATTTTAAGGCAGAGTCTGTTATGGGCGTGCAGAGATCGTCAGCTATCAGCTAAAGCAGCCACCTTCGACTCGGTAAGGCTTCATGCTGCTAATGGTACAATTATGTTATTTGATTGCTCGTGATCTTAATTGATGTTTCATATGTAGCTGACGATTTCCGCACGTCCACCACAGACTCTGCCTTCAAATATGAGTGAAGAATGACGCTAAGCACGGGATGATTCCTGGATAGCTCAGTGGTTAGAGCATTGGCGTACTAAGCCAAATGTTCTGGTTTCGATTCCCGTGTCCAGGTGTCATTTCACAATAAAAAGCATACATAGTATTTATCTCTTCCCTATGGTCCCGTCTGCGGATCACGCGGACCACAGTTTAAGAACCACTGACCATCACTCTCGCAATAAACTGGACTACCAATTATTATAGAGATATCAGGGTTCAACTTCCGGTTGGGTGTAGGCCTAGAGACAGTTGTTTTTCCTAAATGGTTTTCTCCTCTCCCTCCATGCAAATTCGTATACATTTCCTCTAAATTCAACTTTCATAATTTCTTACACATCAGTGCTATTAGTACATATACCTACAAACCAACAGCTAGAGAGGGTCCCCTTACTAGCGCGGTCAAATGGAACTCTTTTAGTACCACAATTCATTGTTTTATTCAGAAAGTTCTTTCAAATGCACAAACGAATAAGGTAACTTTTTTTGCACGACTTAAAAGAATTAATTTCGCAATACCACTATTCGTGTTAGTCATTTGGTGTGAAAAAACTTAAATTTAAAGTGAAAATAGGTTTGTTCTGTGATTATAATGTTGTGGGGGTCATGACATAATATACTGATTTGTTCAGTCTTGTTCTTATCTAAATTTATTATATTTTCTGTATATGGATGTGATATTTATGTTGGGTTGATTCAATATTGACCGGATGGTTGTCAGCTACTAGGCCTAAAACTTGTGTTCAAGAAATATACTAAAGGTTTTATGTATGTTAGTGCCTTGTGTTTTTTAACGTATGATCTTAAAGGTACGCCACCTATACCTATCTTGAGCTAGTTCTGTCCAGGCCACCTCATTACATACTATTGTATATCTTTCAGATCTATTATAATATTTTCCTCTCATCTGCGTCTAGGTCTTCCCAATGGTCTCTTCCCATTGGGCTTACCAGTCAATATCTTGAACATGGTTCTATAATCTCCCATTCACGCTACATGTCTTGCTCACCGTAATCTGCGAGGCTTGATTTCCTAGCAATATATTTAAATAAATTAAACATACATATATAATATAAATATATAACACAAAATGAACATGTTATCAAAGAGCTTTACATATTTGGTGAGTGAGAGTGATGACCGCTTTACTTACTGTATTGCCGTAGAGCCCCGTAAAAGTGGTGAGACGCGATAAAGCGAAAAGTGCCATATTAAGATGGAATCAAGTAATTTTTCCTTTGATAGTATTTAGATATGATTTACAATACTTTTGAAAGGCGAAATAAAACAAAATGGTCTTGTTACATGAAATCCTCCAATAAAACGAAATAGCACCGCTTTTACAAAAAAAAATCTTTAAATAAACACGAAATTAAGAAGAAATTAAGCAGAAATTTTGACCCTGCTGTAATGTGATTAATATTTTGCTGTAGTGTAAGCTAACTTTAGGCTACAAAATTGTTAAATATGCAGACAAACTTGACAAAGAATTTTAAAGCAAATATATAGGTTTAAATAATAAATTTTAATTTTGTATACATTGTCTCAAAATGTAAACAATACTTAAAAACCTCAGATAACATGTAATTTTGAATAAACACGAAATAACACAGAAAAGTGAGATTAAAAAAACTAAATTTAACTAAAAATAAAACCTTTTTTACGGGGCTCTATGCATTGGTGTTCTCGCTGACCACGAGATCCTATCACACGCTCACGTTGCATTAGATTATGTGTTAAAATTGGGATGTTAGATTTACAAACCATTCGCTGCGTCAGACATTCCATCGTGAGTCAGAGTGCTCAACATACGGAGGATGGGGGAGGGGGCGAAGATAAGGGGTGGGGAGAAAATTGATGGTAAGAGAGGGAGATTTTTGGCACCAGCATCTACTATCCTGCTTAATCAATAGTATCAATACGGACATAATTTCAACAATATATTCTACTAATTAGTCTCAAAATGTTTTACTATTGTCTTACCACTCAAATTTGGAAATTGCTACATTCATTATTTTAAATTTAGATTTATAAACATTTGGATTTATTAACAGATCAAAATGTTCAAGGTCACACACTTCTCGATTAAACCTGCAGAGGTCCAGAGCTATAACTGTAGGCCTGCTGGAGCTATAACTGTAGACCTGCTGTCTTCAGATTATATACTAAAAAAATAAACTAAGGTTGGATCTGTACAGATAATTTAACTAAGTTAACTAATATAAATTACTTGATTCTGTCTGAATTTTTAAAGCAATGACGCAAAAATTAATTCAAAATTCCAAAGAAATACTAATTGTACTATATAATCTATAATGCTATCATTTTATCAACTCTTTCAACTATGATATACTAAAGTGTTATCAGCACATAGACAAGAGCCCTCTAAGGGTGAACTTCTCATTTTATTACCTCTCTTTCTATTTCGTACATTGGTGTCTAAGTGTGATAGTGCTTAGACTGCTTAGGAGCGTCAAGTTAAGATGCAACCCGCTTCGCAAAATAGCTTTGAAATCTCCAAATAGACAACGTCGTTAAAAATAAGCACAACAAAAGAAATCCCGTCTCAATCCTATGAGTACTTTTTGAGTTTACTGGAAACCAACAAAAAGACAGACAGAAAATCTTATGTAGACGCTGATTTAGAGTTGTATTATATGTCACATTAAATTAAGAATAGGAACTTTATTTCTAGAAGAAATTATTATAATAGTATTCTAGTTTTCTTTATAGCTCTATAAATCCCTGAATACACACGCCACAAATTTTTGCTCAAAATGTTGTAAAAGCAATTGGACAAGGATTTGGTCAATGATCGCACATAAATATTACATAGAGACTTAACACAATTGCTTACGAAATTTGAACAATACGATGGTGTATTTGGCCTTTTTAATAGTTAAATACTAAAGGCTAAGTTTTTAAACTGAATTTATCACAAATATTTTCCTAATAATCCTTAAAGGCAATGAGTATGAATAATATAGGCCTACTATTATAATTTCTTTTAATTTAAAAGTCAATAAATTCTATTTTCAACTCTATAATTTAATCTATTTTTGTTTTAATCCAGTATTTGGCTATTCATAAAATATCCCTCATTCGATAAAAACAACTCTTACAGACAATGTCTATGTTTAAAGATCAAAAGTTGTACAGTAAAAATGTTCGGAATAGAGCGTGATATATTTCCTACAAGGTACAATATTGCATACAATGATTTGTTCAAAGCAAATCTGGTACAATCTTTATTGTTCACACGACACAGCCTTATGGTCATAGCAGGCCCACCATGGGGGGGAAACTGTTGGTACCATGGTACCATGGTACCAGGCCCAGGACTCCCAGGGGTTTGGGTCCAACATCCATAAGAACAAATTTTAAAATTAATGTAGCAGTGTAAATAAAGTATAATATGAATAGTAAGCAATAACCCGCCCATTGATACTTCTGAACAGGGCATGCCAATCCCACCAGCTGGAGTCTAATATAGAAGAACTTATTGATATTTGTCACAAATATATCATTGGTCCGATACAGTCTTATCCTTTGTTTCCAAGTGTTCGGAAGTTTCACAGATTCTATTATTTTTTTAATTTAATTAAATTTGGCCTTTGAAGAGAGTCAGGCAGTGAATAAAGTTAGATTTAAATATAAGTGTTTTATCATGGGCATAACATTCCAGTGTTCAATTACTGATTAATTTGCGTACATTTATTTGTTTTGTAAAAGTGTCCAACAAAACCTATAAATCGAAGTAGAACAGTGGGGGAATAACCGGTTGGGTTCTCCCTTTGTGAAATAAATGGTGTATCCCTCCTCCCAATTGGAATAAACTCGCCCTCTCTCCTAGAATAAACTCGCCCTCTCTCCTAAAATAAACTGGACCCTCTCTCCTAGAATAAGCTCGCCCTCTCTCCTAGAATAAACTGGACCCTCCCTCCTAGAATAAACTGGCTCCTCTCTCCTAGAATAAACTCGCCCCTCTCTCCTAGAATAAACTGGTCCTCTCTTCTATAATAAACTCACCCTTTCTCCTAGAATAAACTCGCCCTCTCTCCATAGAATAAACTCGCCCTCTCTCCTAAAATAAACTGGACCCTCTCTCCTAGAATAAGCTTGCCCTCTCTCCTAGAATAAACTGGACCCTCTCTCCTAGAATAAACTGGACCCTCTCTCCTAGAATAAACTGGCTCCTCTCTCCTAGAATAAACTCGCCCCTCTCTCCTAGAATATACTGGTCCTCTCTCCTAGAATAAACTCACCCTTTCTCCTAGAATAAACTCGCCCTCTCTCCTAGAATAAACTGGCCCGCTTTCCTAGAATAAACTCGCCCTCTCTCCTAGAATAAACTAGCCCTCTCTCCTAGAATAAACTCGCCCTCTGTCCTAGAATAAACTGGCCCTCTCTCCTAGAATAAACTCGCCCTCTCTCCTAGAATAAACTGGCCCCTCTCTAGATTTATTTCCCTCCCCTTTTATACTATCGAATATTAAGATGAAAACTAGTATCTTTTAGAACTTCAAATCACTTATAGAAGCATTCGATTTTCAAAACTTTGGCAGGGAAGGACAACTATAAATAGTGATGAGACATTTCATTTTCAAAGAATTGCCAGGAGAAGAACAATCCAAATAGCTTATATATGATATAATCGGGATATACAGTAATGCTCCAAAAAATTCTAGACAAAGGACCACTCTAAATAGCTTATAGGGACAATAAAATTTCAAAAAATAACTTAAGAAAGACTTTTCCAAATAGTTATTTTCAAACATTCGTCAAGCTCTCCTTTAGCTTTGGGGTCAAAGCCCCTCAAAACCCCCTTTTTATTTTCTAAACTAATTTCCCCCCGTAGACAAATCAGGTTTCACCACCACTGAGGTCGAGTAGAGAACACATAGAGGGGGGCCCACACTTTGCCCCTGATACTGGTCCAGGGTTGAACACCTGTTGGGCCTGGTCCACAACATTGTGTACAGTAAATTGTATCGTGTGCAGCGGGATTTAAAGTACATACAAGTTTGCTTAAGCTCCAAGATGTAATTTTGACATAAATTACTCTCTTTTTATGGAGGAAATTGTTCTGTAAAAGGCCGCTACATCTTAGGGTATAAATAATATGGTTTTATTTGAAGTCCTGGAACAAGTAGGTACCTGTCGTTCACCCTCTGAGGTAGCAAGCTTATCTTGCAGATTTCCACTATGACTTAGCTTGTACAGTACGTAATATATGGACATGGTGCAATCCACCAAGGTTAGACTGCTTGCTACATTTAAAGTTTAACGGAGTGTACACATTTCAACCCAATATTAAATTAGAATAACACACCATCTTGATCTTTATATCAGGTACCGTACGGTTCGCTGAAAATTGTTTCGTCATTTTTAATTAATTATTTATTTATTTATACCACGTTTTAGTACTCTTTCAGTTTGCACACATCTATTAATTACGCTAATGGAATATGGATGAGAAAGGTAGAATTTTAGAAAAAAGTACCCATATTGTCATCGAGATAGTATGGTAAAATATTTGGGGAAAACTACACTCAGTACATCCAAACGGGATTAGAACCCAGATCCCCGCTATCGACAATATACTCTAACACTAGAGTGAAGCATTTTATCAGACAACCACCTATGTGTGTGTTATTATTAATTAATTGTAATCTTGCAGATAAATATTTGATGTCACCTAAAAAAAAGGTGAGCTTATTAAAATGACCACTTTATCAATAGGTGGTAGGCCTAGTAACTAAATTGAAAATTTAGGATCAATTTGAGAACCCACCTTTTTAAATTGCTTAAAAGATACCTTATGTTACATAAAAATAATAATTTACTTTTAAATTTATAAATGAGGTTGAGGTTGTTATAAACTAAAGCGTACCTAATTAAGGGTTAAAACTAATATAGTCTTAATAAAAATAATGATTTTTTCAAACCTAAGGTTGGTCCTGATGTGCTGCCCATTCATCCGTAGCTGGGCATGCACTCAGTACTTCTGCCGCCTAGTGCTTCCCTAACCATCTGGGAGAAATACATATTCTAGGGAAGTCCTGAAAGTGTGGTATTTTCTTGTTGCTTTCCTAACTGATCTAAAGTGTACTATTGCACCTCACAGGGACTGGCTGTATATTTATTGTTATTACTAGTATCGTTCTTACCTCTGTCAATTTCATATTTGTCATAGATATAAGTGAGACTGAGACAGATAAATGAAAGTAACAACTTGCTCTAGCCCATACCAAAATATATAGTGCATTGTAAACATTAGCCTACATCTGGCCAGAGTTTCATGTTTTCTTGTTTAGTGGATTTTTACCAAGTATGGATAACTTCCCGGATCGATTAGTTTGTATATTGAATCTCACAATAGCTACGGCTACCAACTTTACTACCACAATTTCTTCAAATAACTGGTCCAAACAATGTATAATACTGTAATAAATATTCATTCCCTCTATGTTGAGTTTCTCTTAATCCTTCTTTATTTAATACAGGCAAACTACTTTTAACTAGAGATAGTGTAGTAAAATAAAACCATGTTTCCAATGTGTCGTAAAAAAACTACGAGGTGGAGAGAAGGGTTAAATAACAGTAGCTTTTAGCACCACGTCTTACTATCCATATGGTTTACACGCTTTAGTACTAATTACGCTAATGGTTGTAGAGATTAGTAAGGTTATATTTAAAGTAAGTGTACCAGCATTTGCATGGAGGAAGAATGGAAAATAATTTTGGAAGAACCTCCCTCAGACACCCGACCGAGATTCGAACCTTCATCTCCCCCCATTATAGACAGTCTATACTACTGCAAGAGTAGCGCCTTATACCATGCTGCCACAGAAGCGGGCTACCAATAGTTTTTCAATATTACATCTCTCTTTAATTGAAATGATAGAAAGTATCGTATATTATGTAATATATCTCGTCTTCTAGTTGAAGAGATGGGATGAAAGTCAGTGGCTGATGAAGTCGAAGCGTCCCCCACTTGATAGGAGCTACCAGACATGAATGGATTCCTTGTTAGACTCGTGGTAGACCACATACTGTGGGCCTGGACACGGCCACACATGAAGGCGCCGGCTTGAGGCGCCGAGGTCCTAGCCTGCACGTGCCAACACATTCCAGGCACATTATTACAGGAGACTCTTTCATTATAGTCACAAGACAAAATTGTGTTCTGGGCTGGACTCGCTTTCATTTAGTTCATTAATATAACATGTGTCCTCAAAATTCCGTTCTTTAATCCTAATCACTCGTTGAACTTTTCTATTGGGTTAGACACTCTTTCCTCTGGTTCACTAGTTAGACTTGTGTGCTGAACTGAACTCTATTTACTCCTAATTCCTGCTTGAGCTTGTGAACTAGATTAGGCTTTCTTAAATCCGGTTTACTAGTTGAATTGTAGCTTGGATTATGCTCTATTTAATACTGTTCAGTAGATGAACTTTTTTTTAAAATATATTAGAATATGTTTATCCTGGTTCACTAATTGAGCGTTTATACTTCTACACTTTCATCCATTCGATCACTAAGTTGAACTAGTAGAATGGATTAGAAAAAGAATTCAAGGTAAAAAATATTCCAGAATATAAATTTAAGCTCTAAGCAGATTTAAAGAAAGTCTACTCCCGAACATAAAATTAAACAAGTGAGTAAGATGGAACACTTTTATAGAACAACAATCCAATTCAATGGTCACTAGTAAACAGGAGCAAGTTTTAATATGTTCTAGAATATAAGCTTAACTAGTGACCAGGACCAACTATTATAGTCTAGAACATAATCTCAACTAGTGACCAGGAACAACTATTATATTCCATAACACAAACTCAACTAGAGAGCAGGAACAACTGTCACTAGTACACAAGTTTTACTAGTTAGAAAGACGACATTTTCTATTACATAACACAACTCGATGTAAAGAATGGATTAAATTCTACTCATGCACACAAGTCAACTAGTGACCGTGGTTTACACTTTCAGATATGTTTTTGATTTAATCTGTGGTTTGTATCATTTAGATTTCAATTAAAGAGTATTATTGGAGATTTAATGGTATTTTTGATTGATTGCGTCTGTTTTACCAAATACGCTATTGTTCTTAATTTAATACATATTTTGATATATTATACGCTTTGAAATGGTAGAAACTCCTTACAGTACTGCAAGCTTACTTGCAGTATTGTATGACATATTGCATACATAACCTTTTTCAGGCATCGAGTTCAATTGAGCATTCACCTGAGAGATAAGTTTCTTTAGATTTCACTGATAAAAGCTATTCCTGTGTAAGCTTGTTGTACTGACCAATACGGGGGTAGTATAACGTATCCTGGCCGGTAAAGGTAAGGTGTATCTACATTGACTGTGGGGGAGGATAAAATCTACCAGTATTGATATTGGGAGGTAGTTTGTACCAATATTGAATGTAGGGAGCTAACGCGTAATAGTAATACATGGGGTGGATGGATGTGGTATTGAAAGGAGGGAAGGTAATTGTTTTCTAATATTGAACAGGAGAAGTTAATGTCTACTTGTAATGAATTAGTGGAGCTAACGCACTCCGATAGTGAATGGATGAAGGTAACGTACTCCGATAGTGAATGGGTGAAGGTAACGTGTTCCTTTATTTAAAAGGGGATGGTAACGTGTTTCGGTAATGAATGTATGAGGGTAGCATGTACCGATATTGTATGTGGGAAGGTAGCGTAACGTATTGAATAGGATGGTAGGTCTATAGCATGTAATGTTATAGAAGGCGGTGAAGGTAACATTTACTAATATTAAACGGAGGAAAGTTAATGGTTACTGATATGAATGAGGGAAGGTAACTGTCATGTACCGCTGTTGAGTAAGATAAGGTAACGTGTACCGTAAATGAATGGAGGTAGGTAATCTTTACTGATACTAATGGAAGAAATGTAATGTCAACGCTGTATACACTTAATATATTATATCAACATTGCATCAAAGCATCACTATAATATATCTACATTGAATGATATCATATATATAGTATATAAAATATTATGTGGTACAATTATTACTATGGACGCTAAATTATATACATTGTATTTTATACATACCCAATTATATAGACACTGTGTTATACATTATAATATGTTGTATACACAGAGAACTATAAATATACATTTTACTAGACATGTTCAGTCTTACACACACATATTGAATACTTACTATAGATTATATTATACTCACACAATATTGTAGATACACTATCTGATATAAAAGTACTTTTATACGGAATAAATATTATATATATATTATTATTTATTAGTATTTCTGTCCTACTACAGGTCCATTTGTCAGTGAACCTAGACCACCGATGCGAAATGTCTTCTGCCTCTTCCTTCAGCTCCCATAATTTTCTTCTTCCCTTCAAGTCATCCAATATTTGAATCCTCCTTTTCCCCTCAACCTTTCCCTCTATGATGATGTGCAGGAGACACTTCCTCCTAAGGATGTGTCCGATCCAGTTTGATCTGTACCGAAGAATCATATCTCTCTAAGTATTTATTTTCCATCTTCCTAAGAGTTCAAGTTTATGCTTCATTGAATGTGATGCTCCAAATGTAGCATTTCATCAGTTTCTTCCTCAACTTGCTGTTTATCAGTAACCTCGTATTTTTTAAAGCTTCCATGGCCATGGCGATTCTTGACCTAATTTCCTTGGTGCAGTAGGCATTCTTTACCAGCAGACTTCCCAGGTACTTGTACTGTTCTATGTTTTCTATTTCCAGGTTTCTAATCTTGATACTCAGCGGCTCTTCATTTTTTGAAATTATCATCACTTTTGACTTCTCAAAGTTGATCTCCATGCCATATTTACTCCTTCTCTCCACCAACTGATCCATAATTTCCTGCACCGTTTCTTTATTATTGGCCAGCAATGCTAGATCCTCTGCGTATCTTATTGTCTTGATGGTGCATCCTCTTATACTGAAATGTCCACATCCCTCCAGGGCTTCCATGGCCAGCCACTCTTCATAAATGTTGAACAGACTGGGTGACAAACTCACTGCTCTCTGCTCAATGCTTTTCCTATCTCTATGCTATTGGTTTCTCCATCTTTCAGCCTCACCTTCACTCGCTGTCCCAGTTAAAGGTTTGCAATAAGTCGTCTATCCCTCCAGTTAATGCCGATCTTCTTGAGTATTTTCATCAGTTTCTTTCAATTCACTCTATCGAACGCCTTTTGACAGTCAATAAAACCAATTTAGACTTCTTCCTTGACTTCCAGCACTCCCTGAAATTATTCTCAGCATCCCAATTTCTTCTTTGGTTCCTTTCCTGAATCCAAATTGGTCTTCTTCTTTCTATTTTCTGTTCCAGTCTCTTGCCACGATCTTCCTCACATGAAAGATGAGGTTGATAGTCCTGTGGTCATTGCATTTCTTGGCTTGTTTCTTCATCTTTAGAGCCACCATGGTTACGTATATAAAGTCCTTGGGTCGTTCTCCAGTTTATCAAATACATAAGATTATTATTATATAATATATAAGTTTATTATATATATACGGTATATTATATACTATAGTATAGTATGATTTTGGTAGGAAGAAGCGTAAGTTAGTTACTAAAGTTACTAAAATAATATTAATATAATCATTCATCAAATCATACTATCTGCAGCTGTCACTTTTGATAGATATTATCAATAACTATAAATAACACAAAAATTAATAATAAGGTAAAATTTTATCAATGCTGGCGGCAAAGAAATATGTTTAAACTTTTTCTTCTGTTCTTCCAACAAAAAGCAGGGTATATATTCTACAAGATATACACACACACAAACACACACTAAATTTATACAATTTACAAAAAACACGATAGTATAATATACATATATATATATTATAAGGTATACATACTATATATTATAGGTGAATAAAGTCTCAAAATCCATAATGAAAATAATTGAAATATTTTAATAGCCGATATTAATTATTTTATTTCACTAGTCGTCACACCAAAGTGAAAGGTCTAAATCAACGTTGGTGCTTGTCCAAATCATCTGTTCACATATGAAGGCTTTTATAAAATACAAATATATCTTAGTGCAGCCAAAATTAATATTTTAATATTTTATTAGTAGTATTTAATAGGCAATGGTATAATTTATCAAAAGTGATAGCGGTAGATAAAACTACCCGATGTATGCATCTGCGAAAGTAGATCTAGTACTTTTATAACTGTCAAATAAGACCCTTTCCATAAAAATTGGACTGTAGTAAAGTACAGAGACAGTGACAACGTTTTGTGATCTGTGCAAATCTACGAGTAAATATTTTTATAAAGAGACATCGGAAACTCTATCACAATAGCCTCCATAAATTCACCGATTAACCTAAATCATACATAGATTATCTACCCTTTGTTTACCTTGTAAGGTAGGTAAGGAGGTACGCTTAGCTTGCATGATTCCACTACGGTATAGTTTATAATATAAGGTCATTATGCAATCCGTTAAAGTAAGGTAAGACTGCTGCCTTTCAGGATAAAAGGAGTAAGTGTACATGTCAAGTGACAGCTACTCTATCAAATCAATATAGGCATCACCATTTTCTTGAATCCATGTGTGATGTAAGAAACATTGCATCATTCCAGGGGTGATGACGTTAAAAGACACTTGGCGTGTTGTTTCAGATTTCCAGTCGAGTTTTTCCACGGCTGGGTGACCTCAATAATTAGATTGTCATAGGATGATAGATCCGGACCTCGAGATGACCAGTCTAGAGAGGTTGGTAAATGTTTCAATCCACGGACAATCGATTATTTCTAGCACTACGTCATACTACCTGTTTAACATATAAACGCACATTTACTAATTACGCTAATCACTTAGCGATTAGGAAGGTTGTTAGATAAAAGGAAGTATACCTGAATTTGCACTTAAGGAGAGTGGAAAACCATTTAGGAGAAACCATTCGCAGTACGCCCGACTAGGATTCGAGCCCTGATCTCCCTGCCATCGGAAGTCTTGTCAAACCTGACCTTTTAGACCATGTGGCCACCGAAGCAGATGACTTATAGCTAAAAGCTTTGTTTTACACTAGTCTCAGGACTTATAGCTCAACTAGGGAAGAGTGTCCTTATCCTAGATACAGGGTTGATTGATAACTCAAATAGTGAGCCTAGACTTAAATACGGTACTGTAGGTCAAATATTGTAGTGGGGCTTGAACTTAGCCTCAGGGTTGATAGCTCAAATAGTGTGATAGGTTCTGACCCTGGACATAGGGTCAACAGCTCAATTAGTTAGGGGGATTTTAACCCTAGATCCAGGGTTAATTATTCCATTAGTGAGAAGGGTTTTGCCACTAGACATAGTAGTTGATAGTTCATTTAGTGTAGTTGGGTACAACCCTAGATTGTAGGGTCATCACCTAAAGCTTGGGAGTGTACAATCAGATAGAGTAATGACTTCATCACCTTAAACCTGTGATACATACCTTGGATAGTAAAGTGACTTCATAACCTGTAACCTGTGATACATACCTTGGATAGTAAAGTGACTTCATCACCTGTAACCTGTGATACATACCTTGGATAGTGTATTGACTTCATCACCTGTAACCTGTGATACATAGCTTGGATAGTGTAGTGACTTCAACACCTGTAACCCGTGATACATAGCTTGGATAGTGTAGTGGTTTCATCACCTGTAAACTGTGATACATAGCTTGGATAGTGTATTGACTTCCTCACCTGTAACCTGTGATACTTAGCTTGGATAGTGTAGTGGCTTCATCACCTGTAACCTGTGATACATAGCTTGGATAGTGTAGTGACTTCATCACCTGTAACCCGTGATACATAGCTTGGATAGTGTAGTGGCTTCATCACCTGTAACCTGTGATACATAGCTTGGATAGTGTATTAACTTCATCACCTGTAACCCTAGATACATAGCTTGGATAGTGTAGTAAATTCATCACCTGTAACCCGAGATACATAGCTTGGATAGTGTAGTGAATTCATCACCTGTAACCCGTGATACATACCTTGGA
>CABFWB010008960.1:0-15214 GCA_902151455.1 Timema bartmani
CTGTGCCGGGACCGAGGATTGAACCCCGGACCCCAGCACAGAAGTCTAACACCTTACCCCTAGACCGCCAGGTCACCGACGAATGTATAATTCATTCACGGCTTTAGTTTACTTGGATGACAGCTCAAAAAGTTAATAGAAATGGTCCCTAATATATCCCTACACCAAATTGACATCCATCACTTTGGATAACTGTAATGAAAACAGATGGACCTATATATGAATGCGATAGTTAACCACAGTAATTTAGGCCAATTTTATTTATATATTTATTTCAGGTTCGGCACAAAGCTTATTTATCGTTTAATACCAATTAAAAAATTATTATTCACAGCACTTTCACAAAAGGTCTAACAAAAATAGCTTCAAAATAGTGACCGACGAATTTAAACCATGTGATCGAACGTGTGACGGAAACAATTTCTTTACAACGATGCACCCACGCAATGGATAGCAATATTTTATTCTGTTAAATATTTTGAAATACGATAAAATAATCATAAAATAATTTATTATGTATATAAAAAAAAAGACAAGTATTTTCTCTTTTCCAAGCAAATATGATGCTTGTATTAAAAGGTATTCATATGTGCATTATATTACACATAGATAACATTACACATAGATACACATTACACATTGATTACACATAGATAACATTTCAAAACGGAGAATAAGAACTTTTAATTATGTTTAAAGTATTGTTTCGAGTTGGATAAAAAGGAATTATTAAAATTAATAAAATAGTATGAGAAAGCTGAAGTTTTAAATGTAAAATATAACAGGTAATTAAAAAACTTAACATTTACAACAAAACAGTGATCTTTTACAAGTGTTGGTAACCCAAAACCTAAACATATGATTTTTGAACCGTCATCCAGGTAAAAACCTATCACGAACAGACTCTACAGTGTACAGGTCTATAATAACCTATTTTGGGAGTGAGGAAAGGAAAGGCAAAACTGACTCTGGATACATTTTTGTTTATACCAGAATTAATTTTTTTTCAAACACCGCATCTTACTACCTGTTCAAGTATTACTCATATTATTTACCTACCTATTTATGATCATTACTCGAATGGTGTAGGGATGAGGAAGGAAGAATTTTAGATGTAATCTAGCCGGGTTTGCGTGCGACCACTTCAAATTCCTGGCCAATTCCAGTTTTGCCGGATGGTCGACACCCTGCCTCAGTAGACCCGACGGGGATTCAAACCCTGATATCCCCATCTTGGGCAGTCTAGTCTATTGCAAGCGTAATGCCTGAGACCATGTGGCCACCCAAACAGATTTCATATATTGGTATATATGTTATTATTGCACTTTCTTATCATAGGGTGTGATTATTCTTTTTGTGTGTGTGTGTGTGATTCATTTTACTACTCATTCAGACAAAGGCCAAAAAATATTTTTCTACTGTTATGTTACTTGCTCTTTTGTAAGTTACTTAAAAGGTATATATTTTAATTAAGAACTATTTAATTCATTACTATGTAGGGTTAATATCCTACTTATATATGTCTGTGTGTTGCGTCTTGTTACTAATTTGGGTTAGGCCTATATATGTATATATTTAGTAGGGCAAGGAAAATATATTTTAAAAGAAAGTGTACACGCATCTGCGCAAAAGAAATTTGAAAAACAAATAAGGAAAAAAAGGGCATCCTTGCCTGGCCAATATTCGTCAATGACAGAAAATACCAAATAAGGTTGGTGCAATAGCCTATGTAAATATCGATGTTGGTACTATATTGGTTAAATTTGTTGTAAACTCATAAAACCTAAGTAATTTAACTTGTAAGGACTTAAGTTCTAAGCAAACTGTAGGCTGGTCCTTTCATTAAGGCACATGGTATTCTAGAACCTACAGACAAAATAGCTTGTAAATTAAACTACAAAATAAATTGACAGTTGACAATTATTGACAGGTCTATAAAATCAATATGCCAAAATTGTAATGGCTTATTATTTACGTTTGATACCGGCAGCCTACCTAAGTCTTAGCTAAAAAGTGTAAAAACCAACAATACAGTAATTATTAATTAAATGTAGGCCCTATCCTATAAAGTAAAGTTGAGACATTTAAAGCTTTATTTGACAACGTGGAGAGGAGGAATTCCGCTAGCCCGGAGGTCGGCAATTGGCGGTCAGCGGACTAGATCTGGCTCGCGAAGCTGTCTGTCTGTGTCAGAAGCCTAACTTACCTACCTGCACATATAAAGCTACCGAATTATTAAAAATCAGACTTGTTCGGACTCAGCCTAATCTCGTGCAATTGTAATGAATTGTATTTTGGCTGGCAGGATACATTTGTAAAAAATAAAAAATAAAAAAAGCACTTAATACATAAATAGCAATACTCATTGGAAAGTACTCAATTATATTATTAATCAAAATCAATAGCACCACATAATTATTAATTTCAGCTCCTATTTTCATAAGAAATTAATAAGTAATGTATTAGTAGGCCTCCAGGATTGGATTGTATTATTATTATTATTATTAGCACCGCGTCTTGCTAACCGTTCGTATTATAAGCACTTACGCTAATGTGTAATGGTAGGGTGATTGTGAGATGAAATGGAGGACCTACAGTTTAACGTGGGATCCGAACCACGGTGGTAGGCCTGGTATTCCTCACATTCACAAGTTGTGATTAATACACATCTTGTCAGAGGTGAAGGAAGGGTTTGGCAATCAGATAAATCTGTGACGGGGACCGGGGATTGAACCCCGGACCCTCAGCACAGAAGTCTGACACCTTAGCCCTAGACCACCAGGTCACCGATTGGATTGTACAGTTGATGGAATTATGGCACAAGTAGTAACCTGATGGTAGTTTGAAACAATGTGCCAGGCAGCATGGGTGTTGCGCAGGTGGTGGGGAAACGGTAAACAATAACATTTTCGTGTATTTAAATCTTCACGACTAATACTAATAATAATAATAATAATAATCATAATAATGGATAATAATAATGGATAATAATGCCGATTTGGGTGAAAGAATATAAATTGAGCCATACAAATTGTTTGCGATACAGGTGGCCCGTAATTTATTTTATATGATCATATGGCCCGCAGGAGGAAGAATAGTGGAAGGACAGAGGGAGATGGAGGCATTTTACATAACGGACCTGGCCCCAGGCTGAAAACACTTCATGATGATGATGATGATGATATGGCCCGCAAATAAAATGAATTGCCAACCACTGTGTTAGTCTATCTATCAAATGAACACATTGACATTTCAAATAGTTAGGTCACCTAGTAGTTTAATATATTCTTATGTCAAATCATACGATCGACAGTTGTCAATTATGACAGCAGGCCCATAAATTAATGATAATAGTAATAATTTAGTTTTCAATGTTGATCACAAATTATGAATTTATGTACTTTCTAAACATAGACCAAACTTCATTTTGTGATTTTAAGGCAAACCGTTTTCATATTTATGTAGGCCTAAAGTTATTCTGAATTTAAAAAAACTCTTGACTGAGTCTTAATAATTATAAGTAAAAAAATAAACATAATTTGATATGATCCTAAAAACTATATTGTTTATTAAAAAAAATAAGAAACCAAAATCTCTCTATCCACGTATAGTCAACAACTATTTTGACAGATCCATACCTTAAAATAATGACATTAGAAATAATGATGAGTTGCTTACAACAGTTCATTTAAAATTATATGTAATAATCTAAGAGGGAATTGGGCAGTGAAATACCGGCACGTCACATTCTAAATTTCCATTTAAAATAATTAAAACAAGATCTTTAAAATGGAGTTATAATAATGGATAGATTATCAATAAACAATAGCTTTGTCAGAAAGAATTTAAAATCCAATACCTAAAAAACAATTTTGCGAAATAAGAAAATTGATATGAAAATATGAATTGTAGATTAAAGTACCATGATAAATTAATAAAATAACGTCAATAACAAAATTTCTGAAAATAAGATAATATGATTTACACTTACTATGTGTGTATGTTCATCACAATTCACTCCTATAAGTAAGCACACAGTAAAAACAACACTTAAAGTCCTCATAGTACTAATTTGGAAAATAAAATTTAATGAAATAGTGTGGATTAATTTAGATATACAAATGGATGAAACATTTCTCCATTGATGGTGAAATAATAATTGTCAACATAGGCATATAAATTAGATATTTATTTGCTGCCACGTCAAATCGTAAGATGTCTCTGACATCGCACACATTACGCCAACCACCAAATGTAAATAAATTTAATTATCATAAAGTAAATCACCAGAATAGAATTTTTATATGTTAAAAATAACTTGAAATTTATTTTAAAAACTAATCTACATTTAAAACATTGACATAAAATTTAATATATAATCAGGTTGTACTTCTTTCAAATAGTAGGTATGTGGCTGCACTGTAAAATCCACACATGATAAAGAAGTAAGAAGACGTTTTCCCCGAGATCAAACTCTACAGTTTCTGCTTGATTCTTGAGATTTCAATTTGGAAATTCGCACCGCCCAGGTAATAAGTGTGTCCTTTCATATGTTTATATTCAATTTATGCTCATGCTAAGTGATATTTCTTAATATAAGAACTGGAACAAGGTAAGTTGAAAGCACTTGAAATTTGCAGAGGAAAGCGTCACCGGTAATGTCAGAAATTAACGAAAAAAGGAAGAAATTACAACTTTAGTTTATAGTATTCCTAAATTAGAATAATTTGATTGGGTTTTCTCAAACTGAATTTGAATGTGTTAAAACAACCTTCGTTAACTTATTGATTGGTCTGGTTCAGACCATTTATGGCTCTAAATGACCACGCCCAGGACTTGGAATTAAATGGAAGCCAAGGTTGGGCCAATTATTGTAAAATTGTATTATTGTCAAGTTATTAATTTTATTTCGGTTGCGTACATAAATCGTTGTTCTAAAATTACGGCAGCATTAAGCCTATTTGCGCGTTCGCTAACTGCGTCATTCGTAGTATGACGTCACACGTCGTCATAACTACTGCAGTAGAGGCTTGGCTAGGCTGATTCACCTACTTTTTTTGTAAGTGATGTAGTACCATTCTAAACTTTTGGAGGGTTTTAGTCAAAAATAAATGATAACTTAAAATCTAATCCAATAAATGATTGTGTTAGCTGTAGCAGATGGTCTTAATATAGTGTAAATTATATGTTTAGTCACAAAATAAAATGACCTTGGAAAAAACTAAACTTAAACCACATGTAAAAGCCAAAAGGGTCAATTATTAACTAAACAGCATTTTATTAAATAAGTTTATTATTTATATGGAAATTAAAGGAAATTGATATTTATCCTTCCCATAATTAACCTTTTCTTTTGAAAGATTAATGTTGGAGCCTGTTTATAGCCTTAGGCTAATACTTTTTTTTTGTATTAAATATTTAACTTTACGCTATGAAAACCTAAATTACATTATTTTAAGAGTACTTTGCTATTTCTTTTTTATTCCTTATAAAAGTCAAACAATAACTAGACTCACATCTATAGACAATTTCATGATTTATATAGAATATAATAGAAGAAATGTCTAATAAAAACACCAGAAGAATCTAATGAAGAATCTTACAATTTGTTTAAAGAAAATGTTGCCTTTTCCAGGTAAGTGAGTTGAAGTGTAAAAGAAAAGTCCATCTGCTACAGTTAGTTTAAACTCTGCAAATGGTAAACATCTGTGCACATAATTATGGAAAATTGAATGAAATAGAGGAGGGGGCCCAACATTGTCATTCTTCTCAAGGAAATTTTAAATTTGGGTTAGTTAAATAAACTAATAAAATATAATTGAAGATTTTCACTAAATAATAAATACCTTAAAACATAACCTCTTCACTACCTTCAAATAATTTAAGCCTGTGTGCATCTTCAAAAATTTCGAAGTGCCATATCTTAATGATGGAAGATCGGATTCGATTAGGAATTTCTAGTCTAATTATATTTTGGATTAGCCTAGGTGGTTTTAGTTCAAAACTAGAATTTTGTACATTGTTACTTAACAAATTAATATAATCAGACCCAGAAACAGGTTTTGCGTTAGAGTGAATAGAGAAATTAAATTTTTGAGTTCAAACTTTTAAAGGGAATTGTGTAAGGGACTTTTGTTTGGGAGAGAGAATATTTTGTATTTTAATAAAGTACCTATGCCAACCTTTTTGTAAATATTAATCAACCTTTGCATCACAATTTAAAAAAGTGATGTGTGTGATCTTTATTTGATGTTTTATCTTTTGAAGTTAGGGCTAATGATGCGATATTTTTTAAAAAAAATTGACGAACAAAAATGTTTTAAGTAATTATCAAATTATTGATTTAAACATTTTATTATTAAATTGGTTTCAAAGACTTAGCATAGAAGAATATTCAACACATTTGATTTAACACAAGTACTATAACTTAGCCTGAAGTAAATTATTTGATTTGAACTTTTTAAATAAAATATTCGAGCCAATTTTTTATACAAGCATCAGATTGTCAGAAAAAGAACCACTAAAAGATTCGATTTAGATAAGACCTTGGCTTTTTCACGGGCAAGACATTACATTTGATATTTCTTTTAAGCATGAGATTCAATTCAAATCAAGTGAGATTCAAATCTGGCTCAATTTAAAATCTTTGATTCATACAGGTTTAAACCAATTAGATTATTTAAGGGCAATAAGTAATTCATTATCTTTCATCTAACCTAACCTCTATTTGCACAGCTCATCCAGGTACTAATTGTAATAGAACCAGAAATGTAGGTCTAACTGAAAATAATTCCACGCTTATTAATGTCCCAAAGACTTTATTTTGGAAATAAAAGGCTACATGGTAGGATACTATTTTACTCATGTCATAATTTTTTTTTAAATTGACCAAAATAATACTACCAAGAATTATCAATTCATACAAGTTTCAACAATGGCTATAAAACTTATTTAAAAAATGTACCATTTTCACTGCATGGGTTTCTGGATCTTTTTAAGGTTGGGAAAATATTCTTAGAAAATAATAATGCATGTAATACTCGGGCCAATTTCTTTAAGGCAACTTAGTCAATCCTAATTTATTTTTTAATTCGTCATTTTAGAACAGCGAGCTATGTTTTACATGGCAACTATATTTAAATGTTTATTTTGACATTATTGAACTAAAAATTAAATTTCTAAAAGTCCCAATTTTTCCCTACAGGTTTTTTTTGGTAGATTTGATTCAGAAACGCAGTCAGAATGTCTGTGGACAAGGAAGAATTGGTTCAGAGGGCAAAACTGGCTGAGCAGGCCGAACGCTATGATGACATGGCGGCTGCGATGAAGTCTGTTACAGAGACCGGGGTGGAGCTCTCCAACGAAGAGCGAAACCTTCTCTCGGTGGCATACAAGAATGTAGTCGGTGCTCGCAGGTCATCCTGGAGGGTTATCTCATCGATTGAGCAGAAAACTGAGGGTTCAGAGAGGAAACAGCAAATGGCCAAGGAATACAGAGAGAAGGTGGAAAAAGAACTGCGCGAGATTTGTTACGACGTTTTGGGCCTACTCGACAAATACCTCATCCCCAAGTCTAGCAATGCTGAGAGCAAGGTATTCTACCTGAAAATGAAGGGAGACTACTATAGGTACCTAGCTGAGGTGGTCACCGGTGACACTAGGAACACAGTCGTGGAGGACTCGCAGAAAGCATACCAGGATGCGTTTGAGATCAGCAAGGCCAAGATGCAGCCCACCCACCCCATCCGCCTGGGCCTTGCGCTCAACTTTTCAGTCTTCTATTACGAAATTCTCAACTCTCCAGACAAAGCGTGTCAGTTGGCAAAGCAGGCGTTTGATGACGCCATTGCGGAACTAGACACGCTAAATGAGGACAGTTATAAAGATTCCACACTAATCATGCAGCTGTTGAGGGACAACCTGACCTTGTGGACTTCGGACACACAAGGGGACGGTGATGAGCCTCAAGAGGGGGGCGATAATTGAAAGCCCAAAACCCTTTTTCGTACATAACTAACATTTAAATCACACAAAACAAATATTGCATTCTTCTTTTACCTTTTAAAAAAAAAACTTCAGTAATTTGTTGCCCTTGCCCCATTTTTGTGACTTTCTCAAAATTTCGATTTTGTCGGTCAATGTTGTCTCGGCCACGTACATGGTAAAGGTGTTTCTGTGTATTGATTGGAATCCAATTTTCTTGCACATTATGTGATCTGAAATGTTATTGTATAAGTTTAAATTTGGGAACATGGGCAAAGCTATCGTGATAAATGTCAATAAAATTAAAATGTTGTGTAATTTGTATGACAAGATCTTAAAACTGCTGAAGTAACAAAAGGGATGATGACCTATCATTGGTACATTTTCCTTAGTCATGTACTAGTTCTTGCACTGCATTATAAGTATTACATGAATAAGTCTCTACACGTCATGTTAATTTAGTCGATTATAATGAATACTAAACTATTTTGTTAAACGTTAGCAGACAAAATGTTTTTGGATGTAAAATTTTACTTTGAATGGCCCAAAAAATAAAAAACTTGATGCTGTATGTTAAACTTTTGATCTGTAAAATCTCTACTAATGCTTTGCTCTGTTTAACACACCGACTCGTTTTTGTATATCAGCTATGCAAAAATATGAGCTTTCAAATTGGTCTTTTTTTTATTTCCAAATTATTTTTTTTAATGAACACCAAAGCATGCTGCATTCTCAATACTTCTGTAATTTGATACAATAAAAGATTGAAATTGGTTGTTCTGAAAGCAATTTTTTTTTACTATGTATAACCTTCTATTATTTTATTTATTTATTACCTTAATTAAATTTGTAAATGGTTTATTAAAATTCTTAGTTCTATAAAATATTTGCAAAGATTATTTTTTTTACCTTTGGTATGTACCTATTCCACACTTAACTACTTCGATTAGCAAGTAAAATGTGAACTAAGTACTTATACAACTAACTCTCGATTATCCGCAGTAATGGAGGTGACAAGTGCCGCGGATAACCCCAAATCACGGATAGTTCGAATATTTAGTAAAACAGATTGTAGCACATTCAATTCAAACTAGTACTCACCTATTGTTATTGCATTTATGAGCACATGTTTTACGCCCTCAGATAATTAATAACACCTTTAAATTAATGTACAGTGGACTCAAAATGGACACATCACTTTAATAGTGTGTATTAGTTTTTTGCTTCATTGCAGCGTCTTCCTTTTCCCCTATACCACTATGTATTTTCCGTAACATCCTGTTCCAGATAATTAAGCAGTTTTGAGTCCATTCCAGTGCAGTCCCTCTTACATAAACTTTTCATCTCTCCCCTGAGGATTTACTGAGTACAACATCGGTAGTTCTGTGCTCTCTTATCATTGCGGCGTTTTTCAGAAACTTATCCCATGCTGTTGTTGATGCTGTGGTTAAGCCGCGAATCGGATATTAGACAGTTTACTGTATTTAGGAGGGCAGTAAAGTAACACTTTTTACATAGACCATATTCAAAAGACAGCACGAAAATAAACATATAGGTCGAATCCACTATTTTAATAATCTAAATCTCCAATTCACTTTTGAATATATGTTAAATTACTGGTCTGGGGCCTGGTTAAGTTAATCCTAGAATTATTTATTACTATCTTTAAAATTTCAATAAAAAAGATTATAAAAGAATCTTTCAAAGGATTATCTCAAATATCCTTAAGATTTGAGTTCCCATCCCTAGAAGAAATACAGTTATGACATGGCGCATTTAGAAACTTGTTTGAATACTAGTAAACATTGATCATCTTATTTGGATGAGATTTATCTCTTGATAATTGATATTGATAATATTTTTGTAAATCTATCAAAGAAAATACCCAAATTCAGCTTTACACAACCAAATGCTGTAAAGGTAATGAAATAAAATCAGGAAAATTGGAACATTTAATTTGCAATGCAAAATTCGTATATGCTGTTTATCTTGGATAAAACTACCTAATGTAGTAAGATACGTGAGGACTGATTTAAAGGATATGCACCAGCATCGATTTTGGAGAGAACAGGAAAAAGTCTACTGGTATCTCAACTAGTGAATTGTGCAATTTTCTAATTGATAACCAATTGGAAGGCCTATTTTTTCCCATTGGAATACTATTGGTATATAATGAGTTATATGGTAAGAGTAGGTCTATTTGTATGAAATTGCCAGACAACTTAGTTTAGTTTGTAGTGCGCCTTTCTACTGCACTAAGACTCCCGAGTTTGATTCTCGGCATGGCCAAACAATTCAAAACTGGTGAAATGTGGGTTTACCCTTTCACAGTGGCGAATTTATGACCAGGGACTGGATGTGGTTTTATATTTTTAAATTAGTGTGTAGATTTTGTGCTGATATAGTCAGTTGGCTCAAAGTACACAAATACCTTAAATAAATGAAAATTAAAAATATTTGAAAATTGGGTTGCAGGGATGGGTGCTATCTTAAAGGTTTCACCTCTCTCCCGATATTTCTATGTATACAAATAATTAAATAATTTTTTTTAGCTGCAGGTCTTGTTACCCATTTGGGTACTAAGTACTAAAGTACTAATTAAACAGAAGTTTTAGGGATGAGAGGTTATATTTAGAGAAAATGTACCCACAATTGTATGGAGGGAGAGTGGATAAACACAAGACTTAGATTCAAACATTTATATCTCCTATCATCGGCAGTCTATAGTCTTTTGCAAGAGTAGCGTCTTAAACATTGTGGCCACCAAAGCAGGTAATTTAAATAATTGTTTAACTAACCTAATCTATCTTCAAAGTGGGGAGTTGATATCTAAAGTTAACCATCACATGCATCTGCCTCACTCGGCTTGGCTTATTTAAGCAATGAGATGCCTATTTATAAATCATGCAACATAAAAGGTAGTCTTAAAAAGAGGTTCAAAGGTGCATACTCTCTTAGACTTACACACTCAAAGTGTTCCTAAAACTAAATTTCATACATTCATATACAGTCTCATGTCCTCTAAAGTGGGTCACATTTGATAATTAGTAACAATATCGATAAAATATCTGTAATTGAAATCTAGAAACGCTTAATGTTAAACTTAAGATAGTAAGTTTGTACAGTGGGGTCCCTATATCTGTGGTTAATACGCTCCTAGATCTACAGAGGACACACGAAGCCGCAGATAATACCAAACTATTGTGTAATGTGATATTCATGTGACATACATAAATACAGTAAAGTTAAATTGATAAATTATTCACAGTAAGACATTACCAACATTAAATAAAGTAATAATAATGTGTAGTGTACTCTACACTGTACTTACTTCTCTCCAGTCTTGTTGCGACGATCAATGATGATGATGATGTCAAGTAATGTAGTACATAGTACGTGCATTTGTGCTGCTGATAGTACAACTGGTTCTCGCTTGGTGCATTGTTTGAAATTTATAAACCATTATTTTCTTCGATTGAAAATTAATAAAATTGGGCAGCAGTAAACCGCAGGTACTGAATCAGCCAATACTGTAGTTTCTAAACCACTCTTCCTACCATGATTTTACTTTTATTATGGAATAAAAAGCATTGGGACTGTAAAAAAAAAAAAAAAAAAAATGAATGCCATTCAAATAGATTTTAGAGTCATCCAGAAATTTAAAAAAAAATCCTTGAGGATGGGCCCTCAAACTCTCACTTTCAAGTGTTTTTTTAACAAGTTTTGCCTTACTACCTGTTAGGGTTGTATGTATATGTTCTACTATTGCAGTGGACTACACTGCCGATGAAGGGGAGATCGAGGTTCGAATCTCACTCGGATGTACTGAGAGTAGTTTTTTCCAAAATTGTTTCCCATTCTCCCTCCATGCAAATGCAGGTACACTTCCTCTCAAATATAACCTTCAAAATCCCTAGAAGCATTGGCATAATTAGTACTTTGGCGAATAACCTGAACGGGTAGTAAGAGATGTGCCTAAAAAAATTATACAATTTTTAAATAAAACTTGTTTCTTGCTACCATTCTTAGGCTTATTAGAATTATCATCGCTACAGTGGCTCTAAGTCTGGATTTAGGCCAGATGGTAATCTTTTCTGAACATTCAAATGGCATTCCGCGAGGTTTAAGCTGGACGTTTCAAGTTGGTAAAAGGATTTCTATTATTTGTTGACAGAAAAACACTATAGGTTTACTTATCCTTCTGTGATTCATTTTACAACTAGCAATAATTATTGTCGTTAGATAGTGGCTGTGAGCAGTTGTTTATTTAAAATTTATCTATTATTTGTACTTTTATAAATGTGATTTTGTCAACAACAAAAAAATCAAAGCTACATTGATAAAGTATTATAGATTATTCTTAAAATTATTGTCAATAATATTCTCTCATAATTTACATTTCATTCTGCAATTTCAATTAGTCAGAGTGGCAGCGAAATTGTTGTAATGTCATGATGTCCTTTTTTCTTTTTAAATTTTCAACTGTGTCAACTTGAAAACATTACACATCTTACACATATTTTAACCTATGTGCTCTCTTTTCACTGCTTGCTTGTGGAAAATCCAAATCATACACGGTAAATTCAACATTCATATTATTATTGGTACGGTACGTGATTTTTTTAAATTTAGTATCTTTGCTATGTTTGAATTATTCACCTCAACAGAAAAATAAGTCAAATAGAAACTTTATTTTTCAGAAATGAGGTTTATATGTTTTATACGAGTTGAAAAAGTTTTTTTACTCGAACATATTTTATTAGTTGATGTAGAGTATGGAGCCAGTAAGTCAATATTAGTTTTTGATTAGTTGAAATATTAAAAATTATGTGAACGATTTGATGGGTTGTTCATTTATTTATGTTGTGTAGTATATGCATACTTTTTTAAAACATTTTAGGTTTCATATATTTCCAGAGTACCGTATGGATTGAACTATTGATGATAACAAGAATTTAAAGTTCATTTTATCCGCCTCGGTGGTTTAGTTAGCTAACGCGCTAGTTTCTTGTTGAGCTAGACTGCCAAGGATGGGGTGATCGAGGTTTGAATCTCGCTTAGGTGAACTGGGGGGTGGTTTTTCCTAAATGATTTTCCATTCTCCCTCCACGCGAATGCGGGTTCACTTCGTCTATATTCAACCTTCCCAATTCCTAGCCCATTATTGTAATTAGTACTTAAGCATATAACCCAAATGGGTAGTAAGACGCTGTGCTAAATAAATAAATAAAGTTCATTTTAAGTACACAACGTTTTCTTGCGTGTGTTGGTACCTCACAGTGGTATTGTTTTACTAATATTTTATAACAAAGAACATATAAATTGCCACTTCTATTTCCTCACTGTGGTATTCCTCATTACCATGACAACAAAGATGATTTGGTCATTCCTCATTAGCATATTAACATAAGAACATACATAACATGACCATATGGTGTTTCGTTCTACTGTAAACACATAAGAAAAGTAAACTTTACAAAATTTATCTACTGTTTGAAATTCAAAATAATTCGAGTTATTTCTTTAAAAATATTTACAAAAAAAAATAATTCAAAGCTTACAGTCAAATCTAGGTGTGATATTAATTTTTTTTTATCCGTTCGGGTTATGCTCTTATGTACTAATTATGCTAATGGTTTTAGGGATTAGGAAGGCTATATTTATATATGGTGTTCTGCATTTGCATGGCGGGAGAGTGGAAAACCACCCTGGGTACACCTGACTGAGATTCAAATCTCAATCTTCCAGTCATCGGCAGTATAGTCTACTGCTAGAGTAGCGCATTAGACAATGCAACCACTAAAGTAGATGTATATTTAATTGAGTAAATATGCATAAATAACCCCTTTAGTGCAAACGAGAACATAAACTCAGATTTGTTTAGTCTGGTTTGCTAGTCCGGGTTCAAATTTTTTTTTTCACTCTCCCATGAATATGTGGTTACATTTTATTGCATTCTACATTCTTCATCCTTAAACAATTATGCTGATATTTTGGACCAGTATTAAGATCAATGCATTTGTTAAAATTATTAGTTTTTTATTAAATTAGTTATCATGTGCTCGCTCAAAATAAATTTTAAATAGATAATAATAATTATTAATAATTTAATTTTTTTTTGTGTGTGCACCATGTCTTAGTACTCATTCAAGCTATCTGCATATTTACACTAATAGGGTAGGTATTAAGAAGATCTATTTTTAGGAAGTGTACCCACATCTTCATGAAGGAAGACTTGAGGAACCATTTTGTAAAAACTAACCTGACTGGTTTTCAAACCCAAATCTCCTTGTCATCAGCAATAGGGTCTATTGTGAGTGTGACGCAGGCCATAATGATATTCATTTAGGTTGAGTAGTAATCAGATTAGGAATGAAGTTATCCAGGAAAGAGTTGGAGTACAGGGAGTACATGAGATAGTAGAGGAAGCAAGATTGAGATGGTATGGACATGTAATGAGGATGTTGGAGTACATGAGATAGTAAGAGGAAGCAAGACTGAGATGGAATGAGCCTGTAATGAGGATGGAGAAAGAGAGGACAGCAAATAAAATGATAGAAATGAATTATGTAGGAAAAATACCGCAAGGAAGGCCAAAAAAGAGATAACATAGAGTGTTTAAGTGAGAAGAGAAGAATGGAAGAAATTAAAGTACTAAGAATAGTGGAAGGATGGAGGCATTTTTACTAAACTGATCTGGTCACCGGCTGGAAACAGTTGATTAAGACAATGATTCTTTATGTCATAGAATAATAAAATAGCCAGATTTAATCAAAACAGAATAGCTCAAAAACCTCTACTACAAAGGCCACTGCTTACAATGCTTGTTTCATACTAATAATTCATAGCTATAATATAACAATAATTATATAATAAAATATTATTCTTAGTTTGTTGCATTTAAAAGGTGAATATTATCTAAAGGTGACCATTTTCGGTGGCTGCATGGTTTAAGGCGTAACTCTAGCAATAGATTAGATTACCAATGACGGGGATATCGAGGTTTGATCCCGGTTGGGTGTACTAAGGTTTTTTCCCCCTAAATGGTTTTACACTCTGCCTCAACATGTGTGGATACATTTCCTCTAAATTCAACCTTCATCTCAAACACATTAGTGTAATTACTACATAGGCATATAAACCAAACAGGTAGTAAGATGCTTTGCTAAAATAATGTAAAGTAAGATGCTTTGCTAAAATAATGTAAAGTAAGATGCTTTGCTAAAATAAT
>CABFWB010008961.1:0-15214 GCA_902151455.1 Timema bartmani
AAACCAACATCCCGTCACAGGACTCCTATAGCCCACCATGGTACGGAACAATCATCCCATCACAGGGCTCTTATAACCCAGCACGGTAGAAACCAAACATCCCGTCACAGGGCTCCTATAACCCACCACGGTAGGGAACAAACATCCTATCACAGAGCTCCTATAACCCACCACGGTAGGGAACAAACATCCCGTCACAGGGCTCCTATAACCCACAACGGTAGGGAACAATCATCCCGTCACAGGGCTCCTATAACCCACAACGGTTGGGAACAAACATCCCGTCACAGGGCTCCTATAACCCACCACGGTAAGGAACAAACATCCCGTCACAGGGCTCCTATAACCCACCACGATAGGGAACCAACATTCCGTCACAGGACTTCTATAGTCCACCATGGTATGGAACAATCATCCCATCACAGGGCTCTTATAACACACCACGGTAGGGAACAAACATCCCATCAGAGAGCTCTTATAACCCACCGTGGTACGGAACAAACATCCCATCACATGGCTCCTATAACCCACCACGGTAGGGAACAATCATCCCGTCACAGGGGTCCTATAACCCACCGTGGTGGTCCTATCTTAGCGGAGACACGCATGCAGACACACACAGGTCCACCAATCCCTACTAGTTGGCGAGCTTCGTTATCACTGGTTAACTTGGGAAATACTCCTTCACCATTCACAGGTCCTTGACGGGAGGGATTCGCCCCTCCAAACGACCACTCGGGAATACTCCTCCGCCATTTACTGGCCCTTGGCGGGAGGTGTCGGCTTCTCCAAGTGACCACCAGCCTAACTAAAGGTCAGAAACTCAACCTTAGGTGTCATATTAGGCACCTTTTAGAGGCTTTGGACTAGTCAAATCCACTCTTTTGAACAAGAAGCGGCCCGACGACGACGATAAAACTCCATGAGCCAAGCGCATAACGAGCTATGCCGACCAAGCGGCCGCCGCCGTTAGAGATGATAGTGCCAACATTTGAAAATAGAGGGTGTCATGGAGTCAGCATAATGAGCCCTCCGGCTGCTAACCTCAAGTTTTCTAGACTTCGGGTTACCTCATTGTTAAATAGAAATAATTTTTTGAAATTAAAACATAATTTGAATTAGTTATGAGAAAAAAGTTGATTTCTCTTCTAGGTTTTGATGCACAATTCTCCTGAGTTCTTAATACTGACTAAAGGTAGCCATAAGATTTTTTTTTAAAAGTGTTTATCTTATATTGTGTGAATTCATTCATACTAAAATCACTCAACAAATGACACCAGGATTTAGAAAATAATTTAATGCATGAACGAGATTGTTTCGAGTTTTCTAATATGTTTTATAAACTTTTATAGGATTTAGTGATATTAGACCTTCAATCATAAATTATTTTCACCGTTTATTGTGTTTTCTCAACTACATCAGTAGAATATGTATTAATTGAACCAAGCAATTTAACGAAAACCTTTTTTCACTTTTTGAAGTATATTTTGCTTTACAGAGCAGAAGATTAAACCCAAGTAATAAAAACTACAATACTGGCCTTTTGAAGCATAATAAACATTCACAAACAAAGGTGTATGTGAAAAGTATAATTTTAACCTCTTTTTAGTTTCTTGAAGGGGCTGTCTATAAACTATGTCACACTTATTTTTGGTGTTTTTGACCTCTTCCTCCCCCCTTGTCATAATTTTGTGAACCCCCTTTCTAATATTGCACAAACTTAACTATGAGAAAAGTGGATTCAATTTAACATAACTATCTATTAAATGTGATAGGACCAATGATACAGTGAATTATATTAAAATTAACTCTTAAGGTTTTCATTTAAGCTTGTATCATCAAACCTAATATACTGAACAAAATAAAAATGACACATACAAACACTTGTTTTTAATATCATTACTGCAGATTATTTATGTAATATTTAAAACAAAAGAAACCAAATAATCGGCATCGGTGATCTGCCTAAATATAAACAAATAATCAGAATCGGCATGATCGACAAAATAGCTGGTCAATCTAGTTCTACAATTATTAGAAATGTCACGATACCTGTTTTTATTGATTCCGATTTTTATGTTCAATCTCGATTCTCGATTCCTATTCTTGAACATTTCCTTTATCATTATTTTTCCAAGCATTATTGCATAGAAAATCTGACATGCCTGATACCCTACTCCCCCCTCAATGTGAAACTTGGACTCAGTCATTACAACACATGTCGTTTGAAACTTGAATCTCACAATCTTATAGATATTTATTAAACACACTAAACTTCTTCAAAACTGAAAATCAAAACCAAGAATTCAAATAAACTCAAAATGAATACAATAAATTGCGGATTTTATAATGGAAAGAAGAACACATTTCACACGTTAAAATTTTTTTTAGGTCGTCCGCCATAACTGATTCTACACACGTTAGCTCGCGGGAAATTAGTGATGAAGTTTTGGCAACAATCTATCGATAATCTAGTAAATTAAAACAAATATAACCGGTTTTTGCTTCATTTTTATTAACTACGCCAGTTTTGTTCTATTTTTTACTAAACTTGTCTTATTCAAAGAGCTAAATAAAACATTCAAAATTGAAAAGCGACAAAGAATATATTTACAGGAGAGCAGCCATTTTAATTTGATAAGAATATCGTAGCTTTCGATATACACATTATATATCAATTAATGATAGATATATCGATATATTACATAAAATTGCCATCCCTAGTCTACGTATTATATATCTATTGTTTGTATAGAATCGTTTCATATATTCTGACAGTCCCACTTAACTATTACTTTTTTTTTAAATATGTCCAAGTTGTTAAGTTTTTACCTCTTGTTACTGTCATAATGTCAGGTCGTATTATACTAGAGACCATTTATTTTTCATGTAGATCAATTCAAAATGTTAGGGTCTTATTATATTCGGAGTCGTACTATATTCAGGCCATTAAGGTATATTTACAATTTGCCAGCATTTAAGTGAAACAGCAACTAAACTAATATGAGAGATAATCGATTATTACCCATTTTGAATGTAGTCGTTTTGTTTAGTTGCCAGTTTTATTGAGAGCTAAGAATAGAAGTAGCGAGAATCGTAATATTAAGATTGATTCACGATTCTTTCAACACCAGTAAGAATCGAGGAATCGACTTTGACAGCCCTAGCAAATATATATTAAAGTTTTTGTTTTACATAAAAATATATAGTTTAATTTGTTAAGTTTTATTTTATTTTCTTACATAAAATGTTACATTCATTTTTAATCTTTTAACTAAGGAAGAACACTGGTTTGTATGAAAAAAATATGATTTTTTTCCCCATTGAATGTATTCTTTTTTCATAAGTGTAATAAAGTTTTTTCTGTATTTCATCTTAAGAAAATAAATTGCTTTAAAATTTTATTTCTTTCCGTTTTGTGGTTTTGTGTGATTAAACATATTTTCTTTAGTTAAAATGAATGTTGTTTGATTTAATGTCTTTCTAAATATTATTTACAGCTATGAAAGAGTCATCTGATTTTCCATTCTCTTTTGTTTGATTATCATTTTCTTTTTCTTCTACACTATCAATTTTTTCTTTTGCTTTTTCATTATCTAAAGATGCATCATTTTCACTTTTTTCTTCAAACTTTTTATTTGTTTTTTGGATTTTGGATTTTTCAAATTTTTCACAAGATAGCATTGTCTGATGAATTTTTCTTTTCGTTAGCAAAGGCAATTTATCAACTTTAGGTTTGTCTGTTTTGTCTACAGTTTCTGTTATACTGTCTTCTACTGTCACCAGTGGGTGGTTAACATCAAGTGTATCCACATCCCCTACAGATTCTAATATACTGTTTTTTACTGTCAAAAATGGCAAATTATTTAAAGTAGTTTTGTCTATTTTTTCTGGATTATTTATTAGGTTGTCTTCCTCTGCCATTGATGATGATTCAGCTAGGGGAGATTTTCCAACATCAATTTCAGAATTTGTTTCGCTTTCTTTCTCGGAGTTTGGCAGTTGTTTATCTGTACTGTATGAATCTGTCTTAGATGGACTTTTTTTCTGATATTCAGTACCCTGACGTGTAACCGACTTTTTTTCTGTTTCTTCCATTTGCTCCTTATGTATTTCAGTGTTCTGTTGTCCCAGTGGTTGTGTTTCTAGACTTAAAGGAGACTTTGGTTTCCAATTATATTCATAGAGTTTATCAAACTCTGTAGGAATCAAATTTTGTTGAGATTGTTGTTCCAGTGATTGTTTTTCTGGACTTGGAGATGCCGGCCTCCAATAATTCTCACGAAGTTTCTCGGTATCTGCTGGTGATGACATTTTTTGAGGTTGGCGTTCCGGTGAATGTGTTACTGGGGTGAAAGGAGACTCTGATCTCAAATATTTTTCACGGATTTTTTCAATGTCTGTAGTAGACGAGATATTTTGAAGATGACTGTCAAGTGGTTGTGTTGCTGGACTGGACGGTGAGTTTGGTCTCTTTAAATATTCACAGAGTTTTTCTGAGTCTGTTTGTGAATAGTTATTTTGAGGCTGTTGTTCCAGTGGCTCTGTTCCAGGTATTCGTAGCCACTTGAAAATTGGGTGATTTTTAACAAGCGTCTCATATTTTTCTTCTTCCAAATTACTTCTTCTGGTTTCATGAGCAACGCTAGATTCTATGTTTATGCTATTTGTCTCAACATGTAAACCATTATTTTGACTCTGATTGTCTTTAGCTTTGTCAAGGACCTCATTTTCAAGTTCTGAAGATGTGGTGTTTTGTGTACTGATTTCCTGCAAGTCATCGTCTGAAGATATCTGCTCACTAAAATTGCTATTCAAACCAAGATCAGTGTGTTTCTTCTCCAAACCACTTACATCTATCTCCATGTTTGAATCATCGCTAGAGGTTAGGTATATTTCCTCTATCACGTCCGGCTGAGCTTTTGTGGGCTGTGGCTTGCTTGATGAAGCTTTGATATCAAGTTGATTGGGCTTATTAGAGTTTTTCACTAAAGCAGGCCCAGTTGGTGATTTTGGCTCTATGACGCTTTTCTTTAAAACAATTTCACTTGGCAGGCCCAGTGAACTGTTCAAGCTAACAGATAACAGCACTTCAGTGCTCCTTGTTGCAGTTGATGGCGATGGACTCTCTACTTCCTCTTGAACCATTGCTGGCAACTGTAAGCTGGCAAACGGGGGATGAATCAACTTCTCAGTGGCGCTGAGCGCAGATACACATGTCGCACTCACCTGGAGGTCAAACAGTTACAATCAGAGATTATAATTTTTTTAATATTAGCAAAAATAAGATATTATTAGACCAGTTAGAAGGGATGATATGCAAGAGTTTAGCTACAATGGGGTTAAGTTTCATAACAGACCTACAAACTGTGCTCAAAAATATCTCTACTTAAAACTATTTAGCCTTTGTGCTAACTCATTTTACTTAAACATGGTTATATGATATCAAGCCTAAATTAACAGGATATGAAGAGTAAAATTTAGGTTTAGTATAATTCAAGCATTCATCTGGAAAGAGGATGGAAAAACACACTGTGGGATAAACCCCCACTAACCCTTTCACCTTGATAAAGGTCAGGTACTAATCCTGTAGGTAAATTAAAGTAGTGTGGTAAAATAACTGTTTATCAAATTGTTAAAAAGACAATAAATAGTGTGTGTTATGCCACACCTCCTGGTGAGGATCAATCTGACCCAGGGAGAAGGCCCTCATGGCTAGGTGTGTGGGGGGCGGCCACTTGGGGTGGGGCTCCAATACCAGCACAAGTAGCAGCTCGTACAGCTCCCGTCGGCAGTTGGCAACACTGTAGGGAGCTGGGAACTGAGCGGGGCCAGAGCTTCGCTGGATATCTAGTATCAGGCCGAGTGTGGTCTCTTGTAGCACCTAAACAGCAAACAAGTGTAATCACTGTGACATAAATTGAGGTGTTTGTTTGTTTTAACATTGTAATGTTGTGAATTGCAAGTGAGAAAACTAGTATAGCAACGTGTTTTGATGAGTGAGTAAACAATAGGACGGAACAGCTGACTAATAAACACAGCTTGTCAGCCAACATTCCTATTGGCAATCCGACCAAATTGCGGTATGTATGGTTCTATTTTAAGCTTGGGGCTGACAATTTAGCAACGAGTCTAAGGGGTCACTCTGCCCATTTTTGGAGCTACGTGGGTTAGGACACCGGATCCTCGAGTATGTGTGCTGGAGGGATATCGTCGTGCCCAGGGTACTCGGGTTCTTATATGTGTAGGATCACTTAGAAGGTCAGTCAGGCCATTGGTTAAGCATTCCTTACTATACTTTGTTGTGTCACAAGCTCCTGAATAAAGTATTTTCAACCTTTTTATATCTTTTTAGTAAATTCTTACTAACATCACATTCTGTAATAGTGCAAAGTAGTACAATAAACCCTAAAAACCAAAGCCATCTATAAATTACAAACCCACACACTAATATTCGATCACTGTTCCCATCCTTGGCCGCAACCAATCCTGATAGTAAAGGCCCAAGAGACACAAGTAGTATTTATCAAAACAGCTTCTTAATCGCCAGCCCATTAATAGCTTAATTGATTTCATAAGTCCCATAGGATGGATGTATGACAGGTGAGACAAGCAAAGAGGAGCAGTCTGTCTATATATTTAAAATATTAATTTTAGTAGATGGTCAAACTAGTGGGTAGATCGTGTATTTTTATGGAATAGTGAAACCAATATACTTTAGTACTAAAATAGGTCAAATCAAGCTCAAGGAAAGCTTGTTGGAAATATCCAGAGTACTGGGATGACAAAAGATACAATTTTAAAAATGGTAAAACACAAATAAAATTAGTGATCTATTAGTGTGTTTTTTAATAAACTTGTTTTATCATAAAAAATAATTAGGCCTGTGCAAGAATGACATTTTGACTTGGGGAAATTTTCGGGTGAGAAATGACAATTTTTCGTGAGAACAAGACAATAAATTGGGAGAAGAAAAATCCACTTTAGGATTGTGTTTATTTTTTAGATTTATAATTTTAGTCTAAACCTAGCCTTCCCATTCATCAAAATGAAACATTTAAAAAAATAATTTGATGATAAAATTATACCCTTTTAGCGATTTGATCAGTGTCGTTTAGGGCGTACTTTGTACCCATTGTCACACATGCAGCAGAAACATGGACATTGAATGTAAGAGAGACTAGGAAAGTGGAGGACATGGGAATGAAGTTTGTGAGGAGCATTTTAGCTGTCACAAGAAGAAACAAGATTAGGAATGAAGTTATCCAGGAAAGAGTAGGCGTACAGGGAGTACATGAGATAGTAATAGAGATGTGAGGAGCAGATAACAAACAGAACGTCTTCAAGTGAGAGGAGAAGAATGGAAGAAATGAAAGTAGGAAGAAAGGTGGAAGGATAGAGAAAGATGGGGGCATTTTACTAAACTGAACGAGTCACAGGCCGGAAACTGATGATAGTGGTGATAATGAGAAAGGAATCATATTTTGTTTCCATTAAATAAATTAATTAATGTATAAGTAAATGTCGAGAATGTTTTTGAAAAGGATCAGGAAACGGGAAAAAAACTCTGATTCAATTGCACTTATAGTTTTGAAAAATAATTTAAATTTTGTAATCCTGTAGAATTTTTTTAAAGGAAAAAAATATGTAAACACAAAAAATTGTATATTAATTTATTTTTACATAATAAGTTTTCAAAATAAAAACTAACAGTAGAGCTTCGATAATTCAGACGTCAAAAATTCGTATATCCAAGAAAAAATTATAAATATAGCCAGTGTATCAATATCAAAGACATGGCTGCCATAAAACACATAATATCAACCCTTGTTAAAAAAAACTTTATTGGGCGACAAATAAACAATGTGTAAGTTGGTTGTTGAAATAATGTAAAAATGTTTCTACCTTAACAGTGAGGTTTTCAAAAGTCTCTCATCAAGGGTTAGGTTTTTTTTTGGTATAAGTACTATATTTTCGAAAATCTGGATAAATCAATGATCTGAAATGGGTCAATCATCAATTAGTTCGAGTTATCGACACTCTACTTTAATGTTTTGTCCAACAAGTTTTGTTTAAGTTCTTTGATGTAAGTTACATTAAAAAACCTAGGCCTAATGCAACTATTATAATTGGGTATTTTAATCATACATTTTTGGAACTAGAAAGTTCTTAAATAAAATAACTAATGGCATGAATTTTAATAAATTACACAGTAAAACTTCAAAATATTCAAACTAGGGCTCTGCAAGTACTCGTATCCCAAGCTTCGAGCCAAGCTCGTCGCTTAAGCTCGAGATCGAGATCAAAAGTTTTGTAGGCTCAGTCATTTTCGAGCTTCTACCTGATGTACTTAATAATTAATTTTTAAAACTCAACAGTACGCATAATATTAATTGAGATAATATCAGCATTTACACTTATAAATCATTCGATTACTTAACAAATTGTTAAAAATTAATTTCAATTTTCACATTATTAACGTAATAGAACTTTAAAACCATTTTCAACCAGTATATTTATTCAATATTTTCGTCCATTTTGAATTATACTTGATTGAAGTTGTTTACTTGTTTTGCCATGACAAAGCAATGAAAATAAAAATAGCTCAAAAGATTACTAAATAATTGAATGATTCTTTTTACTATTTTTACCTCGTCCCTTTCTAAAATAATAATTTATGTTAAATTAAAAATGTAATATCAAGAATATATTATGAATAATGATATTAAATGTTTTCAAACCTAAGGTATTTAAAACTCGTATTAAATAATACATTTAACTACAAAACTAGCTCTAGTTTAGTTACTATTTAGTTATAGAATTATGTTGGTTATCCTGTTTAAAATCAATGTTGATCTTATTTATTGCAATACATATTTTACCAAACTTACCACATTTAAATTAAAAAAGCATTTACTATTTCATATTGTTTGCTATGAATATTATTTTAGTCATATTATTTTAAATTTTTAAATTTTTAGTTTTAAACTTCTATAAGCATTAAAAATTGAATTGAAGTAAATTACTCAGTAAAATAATGTTTAACGAGAGC
Organism: Timema bartmani; assembly: GCA_902151455.1. Taxonomy (NCBI): domain Eukaryota; kingdom Metazoa; phylum Arthropoda; class Insecta; order Phasmatodea; family Timematidae; genus Timema; species Timema bartmani. Next base: position 9,053 of record CABFWB010008961.1, read on the forward strand.
CTGTACAATGCGCATGTGCACCTGCGAATAGAGGAATGGAAATGGAACAGAAGACGTGATCATGCACGATTACACTAAGGAATAATAAATGAAATATGAAATACCTCAAATTTCTAATTGTTTATGAATGTTACGTTTTATTATACAGTAAATTAAGTTACTGAAGCTTATTTTGGGGAAATATTAGCTTATTAAAACGTCTCTTTTATTAACTTTTTATCAAAACAGTGTAGAAACACTCTACAGTAATGTAAAGAGATAGTGAAGGAAGCCAACTTGAAAGGTTAGTTAGGTTAGGCCTGGATATAAACAAACACACTTCTCTATTTTCTTTCTACACTTTTACACTTACCGGGAGAGAAGTTTGTTTGTTCCTATCTAGACATAACCTAACTATCCTTTCACATTGGCATCCTTCACTATCACTTACTTTACATCACTGTACAGTGTTTATACACTGTCTTGTTATTTCCAAGCCATCATGCAATTATTCATTTTATTAACTTTTTCTATAGTTGTTAGTGTAATTTTAATGTCCTTAAAGACATGAGTGTTGAAACCATTTTAAAAATTTTTTTAGCTTTATATATGAGTGTTGTTTTATTTTTAAATTGTTTTTTATAAAGTGTTATTTCTAATTTAAAAACCAATATTTTCATTATTTAATTTTTTTCAAAATTATTTACTATTTATAAAAATGAGTGTCATTCATATTTTAAGAACATGTGTTTTAATAAACTTTTTAACATTTTAAAATTATGAATATACAATACTCAAACTTGACTCGAACTCGGTAGCTTTTAAAAATACTCGACACGAATTAAAAAACCTAGGCTCGCAGACCCCTAATTCAAAACAAAGTGTTGATAAACTGTCAAAAGCCAATCATTGGCTCAACCGATTGTGCCCGGTCTGTCTTGTCCTGACAGGGTACTATACAAAAAGTGGGTGTAGAATATTAGAAATCTCAATACTATTCCTTGATTTAGTCTACTGTACCTTGTGTAGTGATGGTTTGACCAAACAACCCGCAGCACGCAGTATCCACTGCAGCAACCTAAGAGCAGAGCTGCAGAGAGAGCTGTTGGCACAATGGTCTAGTAGTTTAACACGCTGAGAAGAAGTTGTCTGGGACCTGTCGTCTTGTGCTAGCTTCCGCTTTTGGCGCTTACTCAGGTTCTTGTTCTTTGCCCCTAGAACCTGTCACATTTAAATCAAGTAACTTATATACATTCTTAAAAGTATGTTTCATAAATCCAAATTAAACAAAAAAAATTGTTAAAAATTAATTCTATACATTGAGAACATAAGATTTTTAATGACATATTATTTTTTATCATGAATTTTAATAGTGAGTATTTTGAGTTTTAATATTCAAAATTTCAAGGTTTAGGTTAGTTCTGAAACCCATTTGTACACGGTGTATTTTGCACCCAGTCACATTGAATGTAAGAGAGACTAGGAAAGTGGAGGTCATGGGAATGAAGTTTGTGAGGAGCATGTTAGCTGTCACATGAAGAAACAAGATTAGGAGTGAAGTTATCCGAGAAAGAGTGGGGGTACAGGTAGTACATGAGATAGTATAGGAGGCAAGGTTGAGATGCGACACATTGAATTTTAATTTTATAATTTTCAAATAAAATAAAAATTATGCTTTAAAAATTAACTTCAGCCTCTTACATCGTTTTCCAAACCTTATTTCTATCCACACTATCATATGCCTTCAATCTCCGAATCCACAAATACCATTATCAAGTCCTTTCTTAATTTATTCCACCTTCCTTCTATTTTCTTTCTTATTTTTATTTTGTTTGCAGTATCTTATAATATATTTGTGCAAAGTAGCATATCAGCACTATTCCCCTGTAATTTGTACACCTCTCCCTGTATCCTGGTACCCTGTTCTTCCACCATATCAGTATCCTGTATAAGAGCTGGTGTATTCCTGCATCTCCTCTAGCTCTTATAATTTCCACTAATAGTTCATCCATGCCCGATGCATTTCCATGTTTCATCCTGTTTTTAGCTTACAAAATTTAAATTCCCCAGAAAATTCTCCACAAAGTGATTTATTTCAATTTTTAGCACTTTATTTAGATTGATTTTGTAATTATCAAACATATTTTAACTTGTATCCTTTGAAATAATTACTATGAGGCTGAAAACCAAAATTGAAGCTGTGTTTTATAAAGTGATTTAAATTTATCTAACATCGAATTTCTCTCATTTTTTAAGTAGATTGAAAAGATTAATCCTAATGTCCTTTTTGCAACTCCTGTTTTATTATTATTTATTTTTCAAATGTTTTGATAAAAGTTTTTAAAATAGAATAAGTATAATTACTTGATACACCCGTTAATTTGTTTTTTCCAAAATGATGTGTATTATTTTGTTTTTAAGGGTTTCTAAATGGAATTTCCTTGCCTAAGTAAATTACGAGTATTTTTTTGTTTTTTAAATGGAATATATCATTTTAAGGAATTTGAAACAGAACCCACTGACTAATTTACACCACACTTTTGTTGTTTTTTTTTAAATGACTAGAACTGAAAATTATTCCTGAGCTTATGAACACAACATTTTTTTTAAATGTTTGTATAAAGCATTCCTAGTAAAAATAAATAAAACCACCAAAGAGGTTTTTAATCTCACAGTTAGTGTGACGTCAGCCTTGTTGGTGTGGATGTCTTGGATCAGAACTGTCACAAGTTCGTCTGAAACTTTTTCGACAGAGCTGCCAACCTTCGCAACTCTTAGCCAGGTAACTAGAGTCTCATATGCTTTCGTTCGCAGAGCCCTAGAGAATGTTACAAGAAATTTTTATAAAAACACATCCTAACTTTACATATAATTAATTAAAATATAGTAACTTTAAAATATACATGGATGAACAAGATTTTCAACATGGACAAAACCAATAATAAGAACTATTAAAACAATATTTTAACTCAAGCCAAACTTGTAATAAAGGGTTTGGGCTTAACCGAACATAAGACGAAGGGAAACCACTCATAACCATTTCAACTTCGTTTTAAATAGATTTATAATAATTTAATATTCAACAATTCCAGAGTCAAGATGAAAATAAACTGTGGTTTTAAAATGGTCATATTTCCCTTATTTTAAAATCCTAATCTTAATTTGAGTTTTAGAAAATGTGTAAAGTATAATGTAATGCGTAGAGAATAACTTTTTACTAAAAACCAAAAGTGTTATGATTTTTCCCCTCAATTTTAATTTTATTGACAAAATTTAAGTTGTTGTAGAAAAAAAAGGCACAATACATGAATTTTAAAAATGTTGTTTAAAGTGTGGCTACATTTTTAAAAGTTTCCCTTACAGTCAATTATTTGGAATAGAGCACTAGACTAGATCGTGGTTTAAATTATGAGGGATAGCCAGCACACTTACCTTGGTGATACTGGAGTAGAAATTGTTTATATATTATTATTATCATTATTATTAGCACCACGTCTTACTACCCGTTCGGGTTATACGCACTTGCGCTAATGTGCAATGGTAGGGTGATTGTGAGATGAAATAGAGGACCTACAGTTTAACGTGGAATCCGAACCACGGTAGAGGCCTGGAATTCCTCACATTCACAAGTTGTGATTAATACACGTCTTGTCAGAGGTGAAGGAAGGGTTTGGCCATCAGATAAATCTGTGCCAGGACCGAGGATTGAATCCCGGACCTTCAGCACAGAAGTCTGACACCTTACCCCTAGACCACCAGGTCACTCAATTGTTTATATAGAACACTAAAGAACAAACAAACACATTTTTAAGGACAAGCTTTCGCTGCCACAGACAGCTTCATCGGGTCAAAAGAGTCTCCACTAAGGTAAGTGTGCTGGCTATCCCTCCTAATTTTAACCATGATTCACTCTAGTGCTCTATTCCAAATAACCTAAGATATTTAAAATAAATTCTTATTTAATTGTTTTATATCAAATATTTTTTAACTCTCAAATATATATTAGAATGATTCTTTTATATTCATAAAGAGAGTATGTAAAATGATATTTGTTGCTCACCTGTATGGTCGTTCAACACCATACTGGGGTTTGTCAGTGGATGTCCATTTTAACTCCTGAAGTACTAACTTGCAAATGATGGAAGCATGAGGCAGGAGATTTCTTCCAGCACTATCATAACACATAACATCACTAAAATTACACAAGAAAATACCAGGAATGAGTCAAATACAATTTGTCTTAAATATGAATCTTAATTTTACCTACAAGTCTGACACCTTAGCTCAATAGGTAGCATGTCTGCCTACTGAGCTAAGGGTCCCGGGTTAGATTACCGGCATGGCCAAAAATTTATCATCGATGAAAGTAAGGGTTTACACTTTCACATTGATAAATTGACGGCCAGGGACTGGATGTTGTGCCTGTCCTAGTTTTAAGTCAAATTACAAGGCATATGAAGCTACGGCCGGCCTTGCAAGCCGGTAGTGTAAAATATATGGACCCAGGCCACAGGCTGGAAACAGTAATAGATTCAAATAAATTTTACCTACAAAACCCAAATTGGAATCTTAGAAAATATGATTTGCATAATAAGTGGAATGATATTTTCCCTCCACTTCTAATTTTGTTCACATTAATTCTTATATATTTACGGACAACCTCNTTTTCACTTTTTTGATGTAGGTATTTTTTGCTATTTTTTTTTATGGAAGGAGGTACATGAAAGATGGATGGATTAGAACTAGGACTGTGTGGGATCCCGAACTTCGGGAAAATTGTTGTTTCCAAAATTCGGGCGGGAAAAAATATTTCCCAGTATTTTTAGGAAAAAAATATAAAAAAAATTACAGCTAAGGACTGACAATCAAAGTCATATTTGTATTTAATTTTCATTTATTAAATTTTAATCAACCTTATCTTCCATTAAGCAGCTGGACACTCAAAACTTCAGTAACTTATTTTGTACCCCAAGCCCCGTTTCACGTCCCGTTCCTACAGGAATTCGTTATTTCCCGTCCGAAAATTTCCCTAAGTCAAAATATCATTTCCGCACAGCACTAATTAGAACCATATAAAAGGGAATGAACATGGTATGGCTTGAACAATGAAAAGAAGAACACAATTCACAATTTATATTACTGCCATTTGTGCAAAGCAACTTGCTAAAAGAGGAAAAACAAAATTATAAAAGGGTAAAAAAGCAAATTTGTAAAGAATAGGACACTTAGATAGGAAGACATAAAGGATAAGCACAGGAAATGGACATAGGATGTGAATCTATAATATATATTTAATGGCGGCAATCTAAAGTGTGAAATGTGTTCTTCTTTTCACTGTAAAATCCATATTGTGTTAATTCCTTTTATGTGTTTCTATCCATCTCTCCTGTACCTTCTTCTAAATAAATCATATGTTTTAACTGACAACAAATGTTTAATAATGAAGTCCAATAATTCAAATACCATAATATTTGTAGAATATAATGCACATCGAAAGAGATAAGAAATAATTAATATGAGTAAATATAAACAAAATTTCAAGTTGTAGGAAAAATCCCTAGGATCAATTTCAGGGTGTCTATCTGACTATTGTTTTGAAATTCCAGTATATTCCCAGTATTTCCAGTATTTTTTTCCAAGAAATCCAGTATATATGAAAGGTACTCAGAGACAAACAATCCCTATTTCAAAATCATAAAATCATAGAAAGTTAGGGTAGGCCTAAACATTTTTACATCAAGAATCATGTGTATTGACGCATATATTCTAGTATATACTAAGGATGGGACCATAGAACCTACAAGGAATATTCATGAATTCAAGACTCAAATCATAATAATTTTTTTAAATAGGTACTAAGGTTGAGTTATTTTTTAAAGGTATTAAAATAGTTTAGTAATTTCTTGTGGTTAAAACTAAAATAATGATAGGAAAAACCAAACCCCAGATCATTAATTTACCATTTAATGTAAACAAAATCAGAAGTGAAGGAAAAAATCCTAGTTATTGGGAAAGTTAATCACTTATGTTTACAATATTTTATAAAATTCAAATTTTAATTAGGGATTCGATGGCAAAATGAAGTTTCAGATTTGAAAAAAGGTGGATCCAACCCATCTTTAATAAACGTGCATACACATACACATTACATTTTTTGAATGATCTAAACCACCGTCGACCTCG
>CABFWB010008962.1:0-15203 GCA_902151455.1 Timema bartmani
CTGCAACTTCCGAAACAAGGAAGTAGAGAGAGGATCAAGTACGAGATCAGAACCTTGTGCCAATAATCTTTGGCCTCTTCGACAACATTTTCAGGGTTGCCACTATTTCCTTATTATAAAATTCCTAGTGTTTTCCATAAGGAACTCCCATTCAGCTAGACAACTTACATTTCATTATAAAGGAATGAAATTTTATTTAATTTTCATAAAATTGACTAGTGTGAAGTCATGTTATTGGTGTTTAAAACGATTTGATTCAAGTTTGATGTGGGACATTCCATGCAAATTCCTCCAAAGGTCCGACCATGTAGCGCAACTCAGTTGTGGAAATGGAGTCCATCCGGAAGGTTTCTTTTGTTTATTTGAAAAATTTAATCAAAAAGGTTTGTTGTCTGATTTTCACATGACCAAAATATTATATTAAACATTTGATTTTTGTTCATCATTTTCCTCCTTCATTTTTAATTAATTAAACACAATTAAAATGTGCTATTCGATAGCGATTATGTGGAAATTTATCTCAAAATCACCAAAATTAACATTGAGAATAGAAGACAAAATGCTCACGATTCACAACACGATAAACACGTGTTGTAGTATGAGGCATGTCGGCACTAAACCACCGCATCTGAGTGGTGTTGGACTCAAGTTAGTATCTTAGTTTGCTTCTTCCTTTCTACAAATCTATTTAAATTTTGCAATTTTGTGTCCCAAATTTACAAATTTTTCCAGTACGTTTTATTAGTTTAAGAAAAAAATCCTTTTGTTTTCCAGAAATAAAAATTCCTAGTTTTTCCTTGGGTGAGTGGCAACCCTACATTGTATTTTAAGATGATAAAACTGATATATAAATGGAATGATACTCCATGAATTCATACAGTAATACTATTTACTAAATTAAGATTATTTGGTATTTTCATCAAAAACATGTGTCATTTTAATATTATGCTGTTACTTTTTTAAATTATAAAAATTTAAATTGATGCATATATGCACCATCAAGAAAAATACATATTGTATTTATATAATTAGGAGTTGGGCACAATATTTTTTATAATAATTAAACTAATTGCATTAACAAGGATTATGTTAATTAGATTCATACCTAATTCATTAATCATTATTTTAGCCAAGGAAATAATTAAAATATAATATTTTTATCCTGTTTTAATACACTGTTATAATATGCTATATATTGTATTTATGTTACAAGAATCGTATTTCATTATATTAGTCTGACAAACAGCCTTAAGTTGGAATGGCAGGGAACATGAGCTAAGATTAGTCTTTTTGTAGTTTTTTAATAACAAAAACATTTTCGACCAAAATAAATATACATTGCTTAAGTATTATCCATTTAGTTTATTTTTCCACACACAACAATCTCAAAAATTCTTGAATATCTGTCATAACTCATAAGTATCGCTGAATTTGAACAGAACCGTTTCATTTTCTTTGAAAAGTTTCTAATCAAATTCCGCAATGCTCATGTCAGATATTCAACAAATGGTGATTATAATTGTGTAGAAAATTAAACTATATATATATATATATACTGAAGAAATATTTTATTTTTTCAGTAATTGCTTATTTTCAGGAAGATACATAAATGTCCCAATGGTACATCTTTAATCTCTCAAATGTGACAGTATCAGTTAGTGAAACCTTTCTTGAGGGTGACTTAATTTCTGTAGTGCAATAGTTCAAGCCTGTAAATGATTTACAAATTACTGACAACACTGATGACATCACCCACACTACAGCACACTTCACAAGTGGACGACTAAAGGCGTCATACATGCTAGAGAAGTTAAATTAAAATCAGAAAACTACATAATAGTTATAGAGATAGGTCACTTGAATCCCCAATTCCTTTGTATTTGAAAGAGATTCATAATAATTTAAAAAAAAAGATCTCTAATTCAATAATGAAAACCTTGACTTCAATAACAATTTTAAGCAATTGATAAAACGAATTATACATTATATTTGTGTAGTTGAGAGAGTAAAATCATCATCTGTTTGCAGCCTGTGGCTGGGTAAGTTTAGTAAAATGGCTCCCTCTTCCTCTATCCTTCTTTCATTCTTCTCCTCTCACTTGCACACTTTCTGTTATCTGCCCCTCCCATCTCTTTCTTGGCCTCCCTTGCGGTTCTTTTCCTACATTTTCTTCAGCATCCTCTTTTTTTCATCCTCATTCCATGGGAGAGTAATAAAATCACAAAAAGGATAACATTGTATCAATATAGTTAATTTATAAAGGAACCAAACCACTAACTTTTTAAATCTATTTTAATATTTTTAACTTTTAAATTGAACAGTACCTTTAAAAGATTCAAGTTTGTATTCAATATTTTAAGGATGATTTAAGATTCTGATTCGAAAAGTATAGGATTCGACCCCTCTCTAGTAATATTAGATAGAAATTGAACTAATGCAATTATCAGATGACAGTGGAATGAATGCCAACAAGTGGTTTCATGTTTGAAGTTGTAGAAAAATAACAAATTTGTGACACTAATAATTCTCTTTAATATAAACTAAGCCCTAGATACCTTTTAATGCTAGGATGGTTAATGTTTAAGTCTATAGATTTTTTTTTTTGTAAATTTGATTTACTTAAATCATTTTAAATAATTAACAAAAAAAGAACTTATACACATGCCAGTCCAATTGAAACCAAATATTTAGCAGGTTAATTTCCATGCTTTTAAAAACGTTTATGTATTATGTATGTCATGAAGCTAGATAGGGAAAGAAAATCGTTTGTGTTAAATAAGTATAAACTATTTTTTTTTTCAAAAATGCTAAGTAATAACTATTAAACTATAGCTTAAGTTTTTTAAGAATAACCTTTTTAAAGACCTATTTTCCTACCAGAATATCATTATATAATAAATAGGCTTCTGGTAGAGAAAAAGGCTTTCCAGATGTTAATCTGTAAAAAATTGGGCTATTAGGTTACAATAAAAACAGTATCAAAATTATTATGTTGGGCTATTTTAGAGCTTTAGAGATAATGATAAATAAAAGTCTATATTTTTTTAGTTAAAATTTATTATATATTATATATTTTAAAAACATAACAATTGGAATAACCATAAGCTTATATAATAATAATCATATGGTTACATTTTAAAAACATCAATATCCCTAAAAAAAATCGTACCACATTTAGAGAAACAAAGTAAAATTAAGAACCAATACAATTTGTGATTTTTACATCTGTAAACATTTATAAATATAAAAAGAGTAAGTTTGTGCTAAAACCATAACATATGCAGTTTTTTTCAACATAGCTGATTAGGAATGTACAATTGCAAAGCCCACTTTTTCAATTCAAAGCCGAATCAAAGTTCCTAATTAAAAGAAAGTTTTATATTTGACATAAAAATTTCACCCTTGGAGTTAAATAACATTTACAAAATTTTGAATGGTAAAACTGATTAACATAGTCCATTCAAACTGATAAATACAGGTATACTCCATACTAACGATAGATTAGGTTCCAAACCACCGAATTCGCTCAAAAATCGTTGCAACTTGAAGCACTGCTTTTTTTTTTCACTTATTGATCAATGTAGTGCACTGCAATCGTCATATATAACATATGTGTGACTAAAATAAACACTGTAGGTTTGATGTTTATAAAAAGGGTAAGCATACAAATTATTGAGCAGTGGGGCAATTGGTAGCATCATGTCTCTAAGGTGTTTTATCTGCAAAGAAAGCGCCTCAAGTTCAAGGCATGTTTGGTGGCAGTTGAAAAGCGTTTTAAGAGTGAAGTGTCATAAGTCAACGTGTTTTTAAGTTGGGATAGGCCTGTATTATTATAACATGATACTTGATTGATTTATTTTTGTAATGTGAACATTAATTTATGATTATGTAACATCACAAAATGAAAAAAAGTAAATATAAATTTAAATTTCAGTCATCCAATATTTTTATTGGTAAAGCCTTATAATTGTCTAACAGTTTTATTTTTTAAATTGAAGTCAAGTTGACAAATATTTAAAAAAAATTAATCTTTGTATACATCAACAAGTTATACTTAAAGCAAATGGTTTGTGAATGAAAAATGTTGAAGCCAATCTGGTTTCACATAGCTACGGTTCTATAAGTTTTAAGTACTGGTTAGTTATGATTATGTACGAGTCTGTGTATGACTAAGAAATGTAGCTTTAGTTTGATGAACCCAATCACATACCACCCTGTACATGATTTTTGTTTTATCTTATATTTAAGAATAATTAAAACCTAACAAAGCACATCCATTCAGTGGTGTGTAAATAGAAAATTTAATAAAAAAACATGCAAACAACAATAGTAATTAAAAAACAGCGAAAATAACAAATGTAGTACAATGAAATTTCCTTTAATGGACACCTCTGAATAGCGGATTCTTCTTTATACTGGACAGTTTAAATTTCCTTGGTAAAATAACATTGGCTCTTAGGGTAAAACAATCCCCCAATAACGGACTTTCTAAATAACAGACGCGTAAACTGCTAAAGAAACATATTTATGCGTAAAAATCTCTAAATAGTGGACAAAAATTGAAAACACATGTCTATATACAGTATTTGACTGTAGGAATGTCAGAAATTCCCTGTCTCATGTGAAGTGTGAGCAGTCCTGCTTTACATCTCTAGGGAAAGTTTCTAGAATAGCCTACTTAGCAATGACTAAGCTACTTCACAGTTCAAGGTCATACCTTCCTCCCCTTCCATGCTTTCAGCGGGGGTTGTTCCATCAGTTTAGTATATGCTCATGCACATATATAGGCCTACAGTGCACAAGGCCTACTGTTTATATTTCACTGCGTATTGTTCTGTTTATAATGCAATCGGTTCAATAAGCTATGTACAGTATTTATTCACTTGTCATAATTCTGTATACAATACTGCACGACACAGTATTATATCCACAGTATATAGATTCATATAGATTAAACTGTGTTAAAGAAGTCATCATCATCATGTTTCCAGCCTGTGGCCAGATCAGCTTAGTAAAATATCTTCGTATTTCTCTATCCTTCCACCACTCTTCCTCCTTCATAAAGTATGATTTAAAAAAATAATCAAAATAATGAACATTCCTTAATAACAAACATTTTTTATATAACTGAAGGTGTCCACTAATAAGATATTTCACTATTTCAAAAATATAAAATATATTAATTGTAGCATTGAGGTAATTAAATGATCTGCAATTCCACAGAATTTAAAAGTTGAGGAAAAAGAAATCGGTAATAATAAATATCACAATGATTTTCAACACACTATGTTTCCAATTTTGTAAATGTTTACTATCTATTAATTATTGTTATATATGTGATGTATTCAGTCAATCATTATGAGTAAGATACACAATTTGCACTCTTTAATATATCCTAGTCTAGTTTAAATTCTTAACAAGTTCCAAAATGTTCAAATTGAAAACATTTTTCTTCATTGCTACCTAATCAAAATAATTTTGTCTTCCTTGGCTTTGTGTAATTTCTTCTTCCTTAGTGTATTAATAAGTATTAAAATCAATTGTACTATTCAATTGCTGACAAAAAAAAAACTTCCATTGTGTTTTAGTCCATCATTCATGTTTGTGAAAATATGAAAAATATTTTGAAGGCTGGTAAGAGCTTTGTAAGCCCTAGTAAGATGTTTTATAATCCATTACAAATTAGATAAAATATTTACAATATAAAAATTACCGAGTTCAATTCCCGGGTCCAGGTGTCTCTTTTCAACTGATTTAAATTAATACAGGTGTTTGAAAGCTAATTAAAAAAACACTTCTAATATTTTAACTCTATCCTTTGAGCAAATTTTCATTTCATAATCAAAAATCTGTTGTGATTTCCTATGGCATTAATTATTAAAGAAGACTGAAAATAAATTGTCGAGCTTGTACATATAATACAAAATAATAAAATTAACCTTAATTGTTGCTTTGTAGCTCAACTTGTTATTTAGTGTGTTTTTAAAACTAAATGTTTTGATATTACATAAAGATTGAGATGTCCAATTAATATAATAACTTTATCTAGGCCTATGATCTATGATAAATTATGTTATGTCAACAAATAAAAGTATTCAAACTTAAAAGAGATATATTTAGCAAAATATCTTGTTGGTCATCTTAAGCTGCCTATTTTTTGACTATATAAATGTCATTTTCACATGTGTTCTAATATATTTCTGTGATCTTTTCTTCAATATTTTCTATTTCATGTGTGGTAGCTGTTTATTAAATTTAAACTTGTGTGTACTTAAAAAGTGTAAAAATATTAATAAAGCTATGAAACAAATTCACTGAATTATTTAAATGCATTATATAAGAAATAAATACACAATGTATATTTTATAATAGATATGATTGAATCCTAGATTCCTTGAATACTATGGTATTAGAGAGATTCAAGATTCGTAAAAATCTCTAAATATTTCAAATACAATTATGAAGATCTTGACTTTATATAACAATTTTAATCACTTCGTAAAAGGAATTATATAGACTTGTGTAGTTGGGAGAGTAACAAAATCATGGAATAGGACAAACAAAATTTAATTTGTAAGTGGCACCAAGCCATAAAGAACTTATTTTTTATTCAATTATAACTACTTTTACTTTAAATAAAATGACACATTTTTAAAGATTTGAAGATTAAATTTTTTTATTCAAAATTAAAAAGAAAATTTAAGATTCGATTTGAAGAAAAATATAGTATTCGACTCGTCTCTAATTTATAATACGACAGTTAAATATAATATATAAATGAGACTCAATAGGCACAAGTAACAACATATTATAATTATATAATAATAAAATAAATACCATTAATTATGTACACATAAAAATTGGTTGTATAGTCCAGTTTTCACAGGAAGGGTTTTATCTGACAGCTAGAAAAGTTACTAGATCTACTTTCACGTGTTCACACTTCAGGCCATGTGATTTGAAGCTGTCACTTTTGATACATATTATCAATACCTATAAAAATAACACAAATAATAGTAAAATGTTATCACTGTCAACTTCTAAACAAACACCTTCCTATGAAAGTTGGACTGTAGTGATACACATAATTTACATTTAAGTCACTGCATAGATCTATATGCTTTCGAGACAATTATATTTTTCAAAATACGTATATGAAAATATTTTGTCTAAAGGATAAATTCAAAATTTTCACAATCTGAGAATTTGTATTTCATATGAGAATAGATTTTTAGGAATGGGAATATAAATATAATAGCAATTAATCAGTATGAAAAAATAACAATCAAAATGTTTATAGCTTGTACAATGATTTCAAAATCATTTATCTGTAAGAACGTCAATTACTGTACTACGTACATGGAAGACTTTAGGCTAGCTATAAATCATCATTAAAAGGTGAAAATATTAAAATTAAGATATTAATAGTAATCAAATACAGTATAATCTCTATTTAAAATTATTTAAGCATGGAAGAAAGCCAACGCTTATATGATTAATTGTACATGAATAGTAAAGCTTAGAAAATGGAAATGATCTTTAGGTTATGGATATAGCCTCATCAAACATCATATCCATAAATTTAAAAATTGCATCTTAACATAGGAATTGAACCTGATACTCTTGGCTCAGCATGCCAATGTTCTGCCAATGAACTATTCAGGATTCGTCAGGGTCATTCTTCACTCCTAGTTTAAGGCAGAGTCTGTGATGGACATGTGGATATCATTAGCTACTATGAGCTTTAATAATTGATGCCACATTTACCGACGACTCAGAAGGGCTGGCTTCATGCTGCCATTGGCACAGTGATAATTTTACCCTGAAAGGTAGCAAGCTTACCTTTGATGGTTCCACTATGACCTAGCTTATAAGATAAGGCCATAGTGCAATCCATCAAGGTAAGATTGCTATTGTTCAGGATAAATGGAGTGTACATGAAAGCAAATAACATGGAAGTAAACTAATGCGTGTACAATAATTTGTTGAACATGAATATTAAAAAAGAGAAGATGGAAATTTAAACACACTACCTTAATCTTAATAAAATGTCAACAAACATAAACTACAGTACATAATATAAACTGTTGGTACAGTATAATTTAGTAATGGTTTGAAGCTGTTCACAGATATCTGTTTAAATTAGAGGTGTAAGTGTACCAATACCACATTTTACTGATTTCATAATAGAAACAGGATAAGGAATGAAGATGTCTAAGAAAAAGTGGGAGTAGAGGGAGTACAAGAAATAGTAGAGGAAACAAGAATGAGATGGTATGGAGATGTAGAGCGGATGGAAAAGGAGAGAGTACCAAAGAGAATGATGGAGAGGAAGTGTGTAAGAAAAATGGCATAAGAGAGACCAAAAAAGAGATAGGAGGAGCAAATAACAGAAAGTGTGCAAGTGAGAGGAGAAGAATGAAAATCAATTCGGGGAGGAAGAAAAGTGGAACCAAAGAGGAAGATGGAGGAATTTTACTAAACTGACACCAGCCACAGGCTGGAAATATTTTATAATGATGAGGATAGTGTGTATTCTAAGACTTGCGAGGAATAATTCTATTTATCACTTCAGAAGTATTTTTCTTCCTTTCATTCTTCTGAGCATTCTTTCATAGAAGTTTATCCCCCACAATTGATGTTGGGCCAATAGTTTGAAAATAGGATATGGCTGTTAATTCGAGCATGGATTGATCATTTGTCATTGTTATCTGTCTTGTGAATATTGATGGGCTATTAACTGATATAAATACTATGTTTTGATACTGGGATTCCATTAATCTTAATGTGGTTGAAAAATTATGCACAGGGAGTTGATTCCCAAAACAAGGTGTCAATTTTAAACTATATTTATATAATGAGTGGGACTTTCAAACCCTTGAAATAATCAAGGGGATTAAAAAACCGTGAAAATAATTATTCAAATCGGTTTTAGAGCTCTAATACTGTTTATTAGTGGCTCAGAACCAAACTTAACAACCAGAACCCATACCATTAATTTAACACTTAAAGAATGTATGTATGTTACATTAAATGCTCTATTATTAATAATTTTTTCCACGATTCATAATTAAACTGAAGATTGGGATTCAGGTTGGTAAAATTATGTATCCGATACAACTTTAATTAAAGATATTGAAAATATAAAAATGTGTTTACCTGTCAGAGTATTGTCATAAACTATTGTAATAATACTAATTCACAACCAACATAAAAAAAACTCAATATATCTATAGTCCAATTTTCTAAGGAAGGCTCTTAAAAAAAATAGTTTTCATGCTCTAAATTTATGTTTTATTATAATATTGTTATTTTATTTTATTATAATAAATCAAAAGTGATAACCGCATATCACAAGATTTTATGCATGAAAACGTGAAAGTAGATCTATTAATATTTATAATTTTCAGATAAGACCCTTCCTATGAAAATTGGACTGTAAAAGACCTAAGAAACCTAAGGAAAGTTGAAAAATTAGTAATGTAATTAAAATTGTGTAGATGGAATACAAGTAAAACTCTAAGAGTTTGTTTAAGTCTCTGTGATAGAACTAAGTTGGTTTTGCTAATAAATAAGTGCAAGGCATTAAGTATTTCTCATTCTTCAAAAGAGAAAATAAATTTACATTAAAAAAAATGCTTATTAAAAATAGAGCAACAACACAAATTAAACAAATATCTCAATCATAATAGGTAAAAAAGGAAATAGGGTATTTTCTTTACTTACTACTTATATACTAATTACGTTTATGTGTTGGGGATGAGGAAGATCAAATTTAGAGTAAGTGTACCAGCATTTGCATGGAGAGATTGAGAGTGTGGAAAACCGTTTAGGAAAAACCCAAAATTCACCTAACCGAAATTCAAACCCTGATCTACCAATCATTGAAAGTCCAGTATGTTGCGAGAGTGAAGCTGTAGATTACGAAGCAACCGAAGAGACCTAAGGTAATTTGAATATATAATATATACCTCCATGTAAAACCCATCTAGTGTTTGTTATATTTTTTACGTGTTTAATCCCTCTTTACTTTACCTTCTTCCAAATATAATAAAATTATACTAAAGTGGCGCGAACCAGTAACTATTTGAGAATATATTACAGATCAACAACTTCCTCTATATGTCTAGTTATGAATGAGGAAATGTTAACATAGTGATGCAATGTGGATTTTAAATGCTACTATCGTTACAGATAGTTATTAAGACAAACAAAAAAGTTAGCTCAATTTTATCACCCTATTAGAGAATTAATTTTTTTAGCAAAAATGCCAAGTACATATACTTTTTAACTATAATCAGAGCCGTGTCAAAGGCTGGGGGGAGAAAGAGGCAATTGCCCTGGGCTTTACATTCCAGGGAGCCACATCACCCCAAAAAATTCTTAAATTCAATTAGTTATTATTTTAAATTTTGCATCAAATAGTGTACAGATAATTAACATCAATAAGTATTGGCTCAGTGATAAGAATCCATTCCAGATTCCCAAAAACTCTAACTTTATGTAATTTAAGATTTACGTTATTTGGGTAATGTGCTGTAGTGCAGTAGAATACACCAGCATTGCGCTACTGCAAACCAACAGTGTAATGGTACAAAGAGGAATTTACTTTTGTTAATTTAATTGGATTGATTGTTTGCATTTAATAAAGTACAGTCATTTAATGGGTTGATCAATATACCATAAAAAATGAACAATTATTAAGTAACATGAGTACTGAGTATGTATCAATATATTATAAAAGTTTAGTGCTAAAATTAAAAAACTGCCGTGCCTCAAATTTTATTTTTTTGCCCCAGGTCTTACTTGTTAAAATGGCTCTCACTATAATAGTATTATTGGTCAAAGTTAAAGACTTTTTAAGCCTATAAATATCTGAAACTCGACTGGAAAAACCTGGAATTCTCAGAGAACTATTTTTAAAAGATTGAGAATTTTCAAGATTCAAATTTAATTAAAAAAAAGTTTTGCAAATTTTGAATCCAAAATACTTCTTAATGACTGTTATGAAGCTTAATGGTGGTTTAGCAAAGATAGACTTAACAAACGGACCCCAGACAGTTAATTTACCGTCAATGCGAACATAATAGAAAATGGGGGGTGGGGGGGAATAAAAAAATTAAAATATTACTGTGAGAAAATTAATTTTCCTCATATTCTTAATCTTTTCTAAGATTTAAATATGTAATTCAAGATTTGTAGGTAGAATGAAGATTCATATTCGAAAAAACAGGACCCCATCTCTAACAAAAATGTGATAGCTATTTAAGAACAACAAATTAAATTTATACAAAAAAAAACTGTTGAGTTCTGCAATCTCATTGCACTTTTAAAATAGCACAAAGCTTCATTATTTGGAATTTTAAAATTTGTAGAAATAATGTAATATTAAGTATCTTTGACCAAAAATAAAATAAAAATTACTTGTTATTGGACATAAATGACTCTTCACTGGAAGGCTCTTTGCATGTTTTAATGTAAATAATATTGTCATTGGATCCAATAGACTACATAGTACAAAATTATGAAAATAGATTTATGGTTTGGATTAGGAGGAATAGCAAGCACACTTAACTACTGTAATAAAAAATGATGACAAAACACTAAAAAACCACAACACATTTTTGAGGACAAGCTTTCACTGTCAAAGACAGCTTCTTCAGGTTAAGAAAGTAAATTGAGGCTCTTGGTTGCACTGGCAACCTCGCAGTCCAACTAAAAATGTCAGTCTTAGGGCCCTTTAATACAGGCGTTTCATGATGCGTGACACAATGACGCGTGTTCTCGAAATACCCAGGAGTCAATGAGTGCTTTTTTACTGTGTCATGCGTCATTTATGTTGTCGCGATCTGAAAAGTGTATTGTCTTTTCCTATAGCTGTGTAAAAAATGAGGTTAAGATTAACCAAGATATATTATATTTATTGGGGCATTTTATATAGGCGTCAACTTTCTGTCATGTTGGCGAGACTGCAGGGCAGTCAACCTCTAGAACAATTGTGTTAGAACTTGAGTGTATCTCGGTGCCAATATCGGTGTACTTCCATAGCAATTGGTGTGTTACTTTTTTGTGTTGGGGTATTTATTATCTACTGCTTTATTTGTTCCTGAAATGACAACAATATGAGGAAGTAATGCCTGACTTCATCAAGAGTGTTAGAAAAGAGAAACAAGCAACCCTGGTCTCTGTTATTCATTTCCTTCCACCCTTTTTATGATGTGTGACATATGTTGCTTGTATAAATCAAACGCCCAGCTTGTTACGCGTCAAGAAACACCAGTCTAAAAGGGCCCTTAGCCTGAAGAAGCCGTCTGTGACAATGAAGGCTTGTCCTTAAAAATAGGTTTTGTGTTTTTTAATATTATCTAAACCATTTCTATTCCATCATCACTAAATTAAGTGTGCTGGCTATCCCTCCTAATTTGAATCATGATTTATTAGAAAATTGATTTAGTATTTTTACCCTTGATCATTTTAAGGACTCATTAATTCAAAGTGATGTGTACGTATTTTGATGTTGTACATTTACGTGTACAATCACACCATATTCTTTTGAGTCAACTATTTTTAGAAACACAGTTGTATAAAATAATGTATAAATTATGATAAGAATAAAACAATTGTTTATAAATAATAAATAGACTAAAATTAGCATGCACAAAGTAACATTCGTTCAATGCGCTTGGACTAGTTATGAGATTTAATTAAATTACCTTTGAGTAATAAATAAATAAAGTTTCTAAGAACAACCATTGTTCAGTAAATACAGTAGGATTTTACTAAGTTGACATTGGTTAATTCGAACCCACCACGATCCACCATGAAATTTTTATTTAAATCAATTGTAAAAAATAACATTTAATTCAATATTAAAAGGAAATATTTGGATAACTCTAAGCCTTTACATTTTTAATTTGAGCTAATTTTAAACCTAGCTTAACAATCTTTATTAAACCCCCCCATATGTTGAGGATGTCATATAAAGTTGGAGTTAGCCTATTGACACATAGTAGATATGAAAGTAGGGAATTATGCAACGGTGGCGAGTGGGTTACCTAATATAGAGGATGTGCTGGCTTGGCTTTAATCAATTCTGATTTAAGTCTACAATTTTTGAATGCTCATTTTTCCTAATTTTTATATTGTGTGTTTGAATTTTCCTTGTTTTTATTTTAAATGTGTTTATTGTGTTATAAATAGCATGTATAAAAGTGTGTGATTATATGCAACATATTTTGAGGTTATTGATTTATTTGTGTACCAGCTGATCAATTGTTAGTTCAAATTTTGGATATTTTGAATTTTTTAGATATCCCTTGGACTTCGAATTAAAAATATTCTACTGTAGATTCATTAAACAAAATAATAACTAAAGCCAGGTTTAAAATTATGGTGTATGTAACAAAACATAATGCTTTCATATTTTTGTTTTACAATTTAAGAGTATATCAACTCTTACTTGACAATTACATTATTTTACAGACAATAGTTTATAATTATGTAACAGTTATTTTCAACAAGACTTCCACCAAAATCATGTAACTAATTTTCGTGTGCCACCTACCTATATGATTTACACATGTTCATAAAATATAACATCTTAAAGCTCTTAGTTACAAATAAATATTTATATCTACCTTTCTTGTACCTTCTTCCAAATTTAATAAAATAAATATTTAAATAATTGTGTATATTTATTTGATTTATTTATATATATATTATTTATTTTTGGGTGAATCTTTTACACATAGTATTAAAATTAGGTGATGTTATAAAAAAAACTCCATGATGTGAAACCACAAGCGAGCTGTAACGACCGAGTGGCCACCAATAGTCCAACATTTGCAGGTAGAGGGTGTCATGTGGTCAGCAAAACAAGCCCCCTGTCTGTTAGTCTCAGTTTTCTAAACTTGGGCTACTACTTCTTTAGTCAAGTAGCTTATCAAGTGTCCTCATGAGGATGATAAGTTCTAATCATCTTAAAATTAAATTAAAAATAGATGTATATATTTAATTTTGTATAGTAATTTTTCTTCTTCCTATTTTAACATAAATAATGCTTGATCAAACTCAAGCAAAAAACCGTAAATTTTAATCAATGAAACGAGCAAAATTCACCCAAAAACTATAGTTCAAATAAATACTTATTGAGCTTTCCCCGCCTCACAGGGGAATGGTATGTAAGTGTTAGTGGATCCAACTGCTACTCTCGTTCAAATTTTTGGTTTTTCCTACTCCTCCTCCCTTTTATCTTGGAGAGTGTTTCGTAAGCTTGTTGGATTTCCATAAACTGTTCTTGTGCCTCCCTCCTCTTCTCTGGATCTTTCACTTTATCCGGATGAAACTCCCGCGAAAGCTCACGATATTTTAATCTTATTTCCGACTGGGAGGCTGCACCCGAAACCCCCAATACCTGCACAATCAAATTTAAATGATAAAAAAATACTGTACACTAGATATTTAAAATTAAACAGTGAAAAGAGGATAGAAGGCCAAGACTTACACACTTACTAGAAAACAGTAAGCCTCAAAGTCCACATTTCAAAACATAACAAAACACACAGTTATGAAATTTTCGAATTACATCAGTCACCTTCTTCAGCAGAAGAGTGTAAAACAACAAATGGACTATGGCAGCATAGCTAGATGTAGATCATCAGAGCCCTGCGTTTGTGGAGATCGCGATAATTCGCGAATGTTAGATATGGAATTTTTTCTTTCAGATATTCACATTTCAGGTTACCCTAATTGCAAATATATGCTCAGAATTGTCGCGATAATTCGCGAAATCGGCGTTTTGGTGCAATATTCGCGATTTTAAACGATGTCCGCGATAATCGCGATGGAGATGGAGATTTGTCTTTTTTCTACATTAAAATGTGTAAAAAATTGAAAGTTTTGATGGAACAGAATGATGGCATCGAAAGTTTAAAAATTGAGAATGCGCTGCTAGGGCTGAAGACAGACAGTATGTTCAGTGACTTCGCAACAAAGTGTTTGCAAGCGTTGTGGCTGTCGATTTCAAATGCAGATTCAGAACGATATTTTTCTAGGTATAGTTTAGTAGTAACAGACCGCAGAACCACAATGAAAGTGGATAACATTGTTACCAGCTGCATGTTCCAGTTTGGTGATGTTGAGTAGTTATTTTGTATTTTTCTAGCCTAAATTGAAATTTAAAAATATAGTCACAATTTTTGTGA
>CABFWB010008963.1:0-15196 GCA_902151455.1 Timema bartmani
GGAAGAAAATTGCGCACCAAATGGAAATTGTGGAAAATGGAGTACGTTTACATGTGGCAATTTATGGAGATCCAATCTCAGAAGTTTCTATTGATAGCTATCGATACCTGAGCTTCACTAAATCGACAAGACTCAAAACACTTTCCAAATTATCATCCATCCCACCAACAGCTGGAGCCGCTGAACAGCGTCTTTATCGTGTGTACTACCAGGTACAAACTTGGTTGGGCAATGAGTTAAACCATAAAGGGTGGGGATGGTTAATCAATTATACTTTTTTGGAACCCATAATGACCACTATCGCCTGCGCCGGATGTACTTCTCAACTCGGATTTTTTGTAATTGTACGAAAGGTTGTGGGTATAAATGTGGCTGCAGAAAAATCGGATTGCCATGCTCCATAGTTTGTGGTCATTGTCCTGGTCAATCGTGCCTCAATATCTCTCCTGATGCTGACTCTGCTGACACTTCTCTTGATATAAATATAGAAGAAACAGAAATTGACATAATGAGCCCCATCGAAAGTTTTAACACTAACTTTATCAAAGGAAGGCAATGCTGAGAAAGACGAAGAGGAGGAAATGTTAAAAGTTGAAGACAGTGACGAGGAAGATTCATAATTGCTATGTAAATATTGAATCTTTTTCAAAACATGGATTAGGAATACCGGGGAAACCATGTAAAATAAAAACACGCCATGAATTCTACCTCGAAGATGGTGGGGAAACAAGTGCAATCCTGTTATTCTGCTGAGTTGATGTTTTGTGGGCCGCATAGTGTGAAAATGGTTTCCCATACGTGAAAAATGTATGGAACCTTTTCCGTAGAGAGTTTTCCATTATACAGTTTTGATACTAGTCATAATTGTTGTCCGACCAATAGGAGCGAGATATCTATGAAAAACCATTTTTAGTGATCTTTGACCTTGAATATCTATCGAAGCGAACATGATATCGATGGGGACTTTTTTGGACTTTACTTACAATGCCTAAATAAATGTGTGAAAAAATTGAGCTTAGTGAGAATTATTCCGCAGACGAGTGCTTTAACGATTGGGAGCTGAGTGGGGCCTCATATGATGCAATGTAATGTCACTCATATACTGTAATGAGGGAAGTGCAGCTATATAACAAGAACAAACAATCAAACCAAACGCGTCTTCTGAAGACATTCCTGTCAAGGCTAGCCACATTCAAATACGCCATGGTGCAGGGATGTGGAAGGTAGAATTAAGAGGAAATGCACTTGCATGTACAGTAGCCCCATGGCTTCTTTGGTGCTGACTGACAGTTCACAGCTGACTTCTGACAGTCAAAATTTAGGTATATACCTAAATTTTGACTGTCAGAAGTCAGCTGATAAACACTTGTTTTTTTGCAGATCATATGGTTCGGCGTAGGGATACATAATTTGGTCCAGTAGCTTTTCAAAGCCATCAGCTGTCAGCTGTGAGCTGTCAGTCAACACCAAAGAAGCCATGGGGCTACTGTACGTGTGGGTAGAGTGGAGAGCCATTTAGGAACAAACAGCCTCAGTAGACTCAGCCGGGATTTAAACTCTGATTTCTTCGACATCGGCAAACCAAGCTATTAGTTCAGCTACGTGTGTTTGAGGTCCACTTTTTTTCAATTCCAAGCGAACTCGATTCGAATATACGAGATATTCTTGAAGCCGAATCGAAGTTCGAATATATTTTGTATGCTTGGAAAAATACCATATTGTGGCTATTTATATAATTTTATGCACTAAAATTACGCGAGAGATGTTTTATTGGACAATAATTTATCATATTTAGTTTTATTCAGATAAATCAAGTTGTCGTCATAGCTTGCAATTCAATTATTTCAGGTTTTTTCACATGAATATTTATTTGTAATGCATATAACAGCTCAGAATGGCAATAATTGACCATAAATTGAGAACTTTCCAAAATCTCGTATTGAATAAAATTGTTTGTGATTTTAAGATTTGGTTCGAGCCCAGTTGTAGACAAAGGGTGTTAGTTATATCCCTATGGAATTAATTATAAGCCTTGCATTTTTAGTTTCATAACTAAAAAAATATATGAA
Organism: Timema bartmani; assembly: GCA_902151455.1. Classification (NCBI taxonomy): domain Eukaryota; kingdom Metazoa; phylum Arthropoda; class Insecta; order Phasmatodea; family Timematidae; genus Timema; species Timema bartmani. The sequence continues at coordinate 2,070 of CABFWB010008963.1, forward strand.
AAGGTAAAATTAGATAATTTTCAAAGATGTTTTACTCAAAAAGTCACAATTCTAATATTATTATCAATGGTGAGAATTAAAGATCTAGCATTCCTTAAAAATATAATGTTTTATTATTATAATATAGAGATAGAACTGTAATCGTGAAAAATTATTGCCTCGAGATTATAATAAATGTTTTTGTAGTCCGGAACTAATAAAAGTGAATTTTATAAGTTTGTCTTGTAGCTACAGCAGAAATGGTTCTAACTATATTTGGATAGTAATACCTTTGTTCAGAACAAATATCATGAAAGAGTAGTAATCTAACTAGAAATGTTTGAACATTCTGTTCTGAATTAATAAACTATGTGAGAAAATATGAAATATTGAGTCGTATCAGTTATGTAATAGTGTTACAACATAATATTATGATTGTGTTCGTTGTTGATTTTTACACTCAAAGTAGTGATAATCCAACTTGGATTAGTAATCGTATAACTTTATTTAATTATTGGAATGTGTGAGGGGAATGTTAGAAATATGTTGCTAGATCAACATAATCTCGTTGACTTATTTATGTTGCATAACATTTAAAAGAGCAGCAACTACAAGCGCACAGTTCCAAGAAAAATAAATAGTATTTGCTGATTATTTAAACAATTATTTTAGTAAGGAATTAAAATTAAATTGGTTGTCTGTAACTCTATCCGAAGTTGTATACTCAATACACGCTAGATATAGTTTATCATTCGTCTCACCTCTGGGGTCTAGCGGTCAAAGCTCCTGGTTACAGATCCAAAGGTGCCGGGTTCAATCCCCGGCGTTTCCAAAATGTATCTGTGAATCAGTGGGTCTGGATCGGGTTCAAACTCAGCCTCGTGAGGACAAATGATGAGTACTTGAATAAACAAGTAGTATCTCCGGTTTAGAAAACTGAGATTAACAGCCGGAGAGTCCGTTGTGCGGACCACATGACACCCTCTATCCACAAATGTTGGCACCACTATCACTAACGGCGGCGGCCGCTCGGTCGGTATAGCTCGCTTGCGGGTTAACATAATGGAGTTGTTCGTCTCGCTAATCTTATTTCGGATACCCGTGCAGAGTCATGGCGATGAAATACATTTAACTAGACAATTAGTGGTATTGCCATTTTAATATAAAGAGAGACCCACTGCCATCAAATACATCTCGATATCCACACAAGCGAGCACGTGGACTAAATATAGTTCTAATATAGTCGGGTAACTGTGAGGTCAAACTTCGAACCTCAGCCGGATGAAATGAGGGTGATTTTTATATTAAATAGTTTCCTACTAAGTTCAAAGCAAATACAGGTACATTTCCTGTAAATCCTACCTCCACCATCCCTACCGGTCCAGGAACAGTTGACCACCCAGAGATGTACTGTAGGGTGAGGGGGGAGGAACACACTCAAGACTGTCTCCAGAACTAGGCACAGGGAGTATCTTACCGCTGAACACAAAGGAGGTTTAGTAATATTACGTTTCTCTAGAATATATCTGGATTTTTTTTTTCAACTAAGGGAAAGGATTTAAATAATGCGATTGGCATTCTATGCATCGTGTTTAAAATATTATATTAATTCTTTGCTTGAAGGTCGGACAAGGTATAACATCAGACACTCAGCCTTACCTGCCAGGTTGAGTCCTTGTTCACTGGGAGTGCTAGTTGTAGTCCTCAGTGATGATACCACTTACAAGTGAAACAATTCACTTTCAAATTGTTCGTTGTAAAGGCTTCAAGTTTCTGTGACAGCGGTGATAGCTCTAGACACCGAGATTTGGCTTGAAGCCACACTCCAATCCTGGCCTATTGCGCGCTGATAGCAGCCAACAGAATAAAACCTTACTGCAGCAAGAAATGCAGACATTTTACTAGAGGCTAGTAAGGGGATAGTTTTAGAAGTGAACGATGGAAAATACAAAGAGCATGATAACAAAGTACATAATCACACAGAGAACACAGATTGAGGACAATAATTTAGATATTACTACAAACAACATACCATTTGATAGGGTTAATAAGTTCATCTAGACGCTGGTTTACTATGCTAAAGTTGGCAGAACCTATAAGTTTCATAGATTTTAAAGGGATAGTACTCATCATATAGACTATAGAACATATAATATTTATCTGTTTGTTTTTTAACCAAAATATATGTATTTTATGATCATTTTAATAAACAAATTAACACAGCATTAATTAATACTAAAATAAAACTAATATTTGGAAGAAGGTACAGGAAAGGTGTATAGAAACATATAAAGGAACAAACATAATATGGCTTTTACAATGAAAAGGAGACCACAGTTCATTGTAAAAGCAATATTGTGTTTGTTCCTTTATATGTTTCTATACACCTTTCCTGTACCTTCTTCCAGATATAATAACAAAATACCGTGAAAAGAGGTTTTCTTTAAAGAGATAAAATAAAACTAAGATATGTATTTTTTTACTTATTTATATTGATCTCACTCTTCTAAAAAAATATTATTTATATACTTTAATATTTTTTAAAAGAAAATTTATTTATGATTTGACTAAACAAAAACAAAATGTTTCTATTCACATAAGGTCAGGATATAGGTTTGAAAATTTACCAAAATAATTTCAAGTGATTCTATATTTTTAGTGTGTGTCCTCTGATAAAATAAATTCCAAGTTCCAAATTTAGGTTTAGTGTAATTGCTCCCACCCAAATAAGTTACAATAAATATATGACAAACTTGTACTTCAACAGAAATACCATTAGAGCGTTCTTTTTGCAAGACTTCGATCAGATCCCTTGCCATGTCATGGGAGATACGAAATAATTTCGTAAACTGCTCCTCATACATATCAAAGGGGTCTGAAGCATCCATTAATCTTCTTCGTTGCACTCTTAATCGGTCACACCACAAAATATCTTCATCCACAACCAAGATCCAACCCAGGTACCCTCCAGCCATGATTGCAGCTATAAAAAATGAGCACACAGTGAGTTATTAATTGAAAAAACACAAATTTATCACATAGCTAAAAGCACAGATGATTAAAAAAAAAGTGTTTACTTTAAAAGGACATAGTAAATGTGAAAAGCTTTCTGTCCTCTTTGCGTACTATCCCCATTTGCTAGTTGTAGCATAATATAATGTAGCCCTAGAATATGGTTTTAACTTATAAGTTTTAAATACAAATATATATTATGCACAAACTTAAATAATAATACAGTTATAATAATATATTACCTTAAAAATTATAGACTTAGGCGCTATGTATCGTATTTTATAAAAAGTTAGATACCTTTTAAACATTTTTCACTGGCCAAACTTGCTTACATTATTCATACCTTAAAAAGGTGTCAAATATTTGGCGTGTTAACTTAACATTATTGTGTAAAAACATGATCTATTAAACTTACAATTATTATTGTGCAAGCCTACATTAAAATCAACACCCTTCATGTCTAAAAATTATTTCAAATGCCAAACTTAGTAGGCCTATAAACATTTGAAACGGAACGTTTCTGTCTAATCTCTTAGCTTGAAACATAATTGGATTATATTTGGTTGATCTTATATATTTTAATATTTGTTATTTTAGGCTTGGATTAATTTTTTTAGTCATTTAATGCACATTGTGGCAGAAAGAGAATATAATAAGTGTGTAGTTACTGAAACCAATGTATCACATAACCTCTGAATAACACTTAGATTATCACATTTTATATGAATATCAGCGTTGCTTTGTTTTGTATGGAATATAAATATAAATAAACTATTTTTATTAATACATACGAGTGTTATATTATACTCTCTACAGTCACAAACAAAACACATTTAACATTAATAATATGACGTGCAAACTTTGACTTACCGTCGTAAAGATATATTTTAATTCCTTCCGCGAGCTAACAGACCCCTCGCTACATTTCTTGTTGGTGGAAGATATTTATCATTCAGAAACTCGCTCAACACCAGATCCGGAATCGCGCTTGGCTTGCAAATAGAGACTATTGTCTCTCAACCACACGGACGATAGTGCTAAAAGATCCGAAATCCCAGTGCTGGAGAGCAAGTTTCCAAGGGGGTCGGTCATACCCTCCCCTCAAAATAACTCTCTAAGCAAACCTTTTCAGACAAGTAACTAACTAGTCAACGATATTTGAAGATTGTTTACAACTATGCAGTTTGTGAACATTCACATGAACAAAAAATATATGTTCTTTTTAGTGTGAGGCTCGTTTGGCGGTTTGGTTTATGTGAAGGGGTGGGTCTGCTACCTGAACCTAGCTTTGTGAAAGACAATTTATTGACACTAGAAGATAATTTTGTTCTGGTCTTTAGTAAAAGCATCTTTAAAAATGACTACTTAATAGTGATGTCACTTGGGACGGGGTGTGTTGAAGGCAGGACTCGAGATCTCCCAATGAGGCTGTGGGTCTGGTGCAGGGGTGGCATTGTAAGGACTAATGTCACTTCAAAGATTCCCGCACACGTCGTGTACAGTAAATGTTGCCAACATTATAAAGACGTACTTCACTAAAATATAAATTAATATATTTTTAACAACACATAGAGGATAGTCTACTTTTTTCCTTTTTATTCAACGAGGACAAGTTCCAATTATTTATATATTTATTATATAGTCATAAAATAACACTTCAAAAAATGAGTTAAAACATATTTGACAGAAACAGTTTTTTCGCTTTTCATCCAGTTTGTTTCTCCATGACTCTTGGTTTATTTAGTTCCAGATACATAAAAACATGATTAAAAGTATATCTCAGCAAGTAATAAAGATGATAAAATCTAATAGAATGGAGCTACGACCTAAACATCTCAACAGTTAACAAAACACTTCATTTTATTATGTTGTAGGAATGCAATTTATTTACAGAATATGCGATAAGGCAGTGGGTTCTCCCTCTTTAGACTCTGATTTATACCCCGTCTATGGTTGGGGCACCTGACTTTACACCTTTTGAATCCCAAAATGTGTGCTCAGTATTTCAGTTCTATTTCACATGATTTCATTAAAACTATTTGCTCTGTTTGGAAGGTTAGAGGCGTCCATAATTACCACTCGCACCTGACCACTGCGGCTCTAAGTGCCGGTATAATTGCCAGGGTTAGTTGTAAGCTCCGGAGGTTTGGCGTCAAAACCGGATCTGAATAGCCCTGCTATTAACTTTCAGACCGGCGTCAACACACTAACCTTATTTCCGAGATCACCTGGTTTTGATACCTGCTGAGCCAAGAAATAAATCACAGCCTTTGAGGGTTCATCACGTCTGGATACAATTAAGGAGAGAACAAATTTTGGTGACAACTATTTATTATTTAGAGCTATTGGTTTTGAAATGTGTTTGAAAAACATAATTTAAAAAAATCATATATTAATAAATGTCACGCTTTAATACCAGTGTGGACTAACAGTGACTTGAAATATCCATACATACAGTAAACTCCCGATTGTCCGTGGGCGGATTATCCTCTTTGCGGCTTAACCGTGGCATCGCCAACAGTAGAGGATACGTTTTTGAAAAACGCGTCATTGATGGAGAAAAGAGGGCTACTGAATGTTGTACTCAGTAAATCCCTAGGGAAGAGATAATGGTCAGACAGACAAAAAGTTTATACAAGGGGACCTGCACTGGAATGAACTCATGACCTGCTTAATTATCTGGAACAGTAAGATTTTACGCTCCTATCTGACAAGCTGATGTTACGGAAAATAGGAAAATACAAAGTGGGATAAGGAAAAAGTTTGAAGTTGCAATGAAGCAAAATACTAATACAAACTTTGTAAGTGATGTGTCCATTTGGAGTAAACTGTACATTGATTTAAAGTGGTTTTTTATCATCTTAGTGCGTGAAATATATTGATGTGTTTACAAACGCAATCACGAGAGGTGAGTACTGGTTTGAATTGGATGTTCTACAATCTCTTGTTTTACTAAATATGCGGATCATCCGCGGTTTTGTGCTATCTGTGGAACTCGTCCTTTCTTTAAACGCGGATAGTCGGGAGTTAACTGTATTTGCTATAGTCCTGGACACGGACGATGTTTCCGTACTTGAATCGGTATTGAATTCAGTAAAAGTCTACTAATATGGTTTGAAGTACCAACTATCATGGTGATTTCTTTCAAAACAAGAAACCTGTAGGTAATTTTATTTAATTTAAAAAAATATATTTTTTAAAATAAAGATTTTGAAAATGAGTTGATTGTTATGCTTCTTGGTGAAAAGATAAGTGTATTTTTCCTCAATGTGTTTCTGTAACAGTGTATATTATTTTTTATATATTCTCTTTTGTTGAATTTGATACTCCTTTTTTCCATTATGTTTCTTTTATTTAGTTTCACATAGCTTATGAGTTTTAAGTATGTACTGTATAAAACGAGCCTAGGAAGGAGGAGGACTCGAATATTGGATGACTTGAAGGAAAAAAGAAAATTCTAGGAGCTGAAGGAGGAGGCAGAGGACAGGGCGCATTGGCGGTCTAAGTTTCACTGACTAACCTATCGTGAGATAAAACACCTGATAGTAATGATAATCGCGTAATTAGTACATATGCGCATAACCAGAACAAGTAGTAAGAAGCGGTGCTAGAATAAATCATGACTATTTGAGATAAACCACGAATGATTGGTGTGCATCTGACCCATCCAACCTCTTTGACTGCAGAGAAGCAAATAGGAGTGACGGTTTCACCACCGTACTAGTTGACTTCGACACATTTAGTCTTCCTTTTGCCTCGAGTCGCGGGGTTGCTTGCTATTCCACCCACTTCTATCGCCTGTGACCCTCAAGATATGACCCACCATTACGCGCCAGCCCGGTCACAATTTCTGTTCTAAGAATATTGTACCAAGGTCTCGCTTTATCCTAAAAAACTATCGTAGCCCAGTGAATGGGTTGAATATTTGCTAAGGCCAGTTTTATCACACAGTATTTTTATGTCAGGATAGTAAACAAACACATTGTGGCCCTGTACATCTTAGACCTGGAGCTGGCCGTATGAATACAACACAAGATGTGTAACAGCTGGGAACCTATGACAATGTGATATATTCATGACCCAGAGCCGATAACCGGTCTCGGCAGACCACTGGAGTTGGTCCCAACTACAGGGCCGGACCCGGGAATTGTCAAAAATATGACTATTTTGAAAATATTTGTAACAGTCTGCCTTTGTTAAAAAAAGGTTAGTTTTTTTTAAAATCCAGTGACAAATGGTGGCAGCCATTTTGGGTGGCTCAAAGCTCCCGTTGTAATTATTCTAAATTGCAAAAATTTAGCTAGTAAAATATTATTCGTAACAGTTTGCCAGTGGGGCTATCACTAGTTTTTTGACCCCAGGAAATGAAAATCTGACCCGCTGTCGATTTTCATGGTCCTGGGAAAAGCACATTCCCCCAAAATTGCGCGCGCGTGCAGGTACTGTTTTTTAAATAATGAGTTACAGCTCAATATTTCGTTTGCCACTTATTTTCATCAAAACAAATAGGACTCTATCACCCGCAGTCAAATTCACTGGTTATGAGCACTGGGGTCGAATTTTGGAACTGTAAAAAAATACTGGTTATTTTGGAAAATAATTTAGCAGTCTGCCGTTGTTCAAAAATTGTTAATAATCTTTAAAAAAAATCCAGCGGAAAGTTGTCGGCAGCCATTTTAAGTATTNTTTTGGAAAATAATTTAGCAGTCTGCCGTTGTTCAAAAATTGTTAATAATCTTTAAAAAAAATCCAGCGGAAAGTTGTCGGCAGCCATTTTAAGTATTCCAAAGCTCCCGTAATTTTTTTCGAAATTGCAATTTTTTCTAATAACAATAACTAGTTTTTTGACCCCAAGAAATGTAAATCCGACCCGCAGTTAATTTCGATAGTTATTAGGGGTGCAGATAAGGGTTGAAAATTGGAAACCCCACTACAATATCCACGCTACTTTCCTGGATGGCACTAATATATCTCTCCTTATCTCTTTCTCTCTCATTATATAATTTCTCTCTCATTATATATATATATATATATATTTATATTTATGTGTGTATATATATATATATGTATATATATATATTTATGTGTGTGTGTGTGTGATTTTTCGTGCATAATATATATGTTTTAATTTGTTGTCGGTAGTGGAGGAATGCATTACATCATTTTATTGTACAATATCTACAGTCCCTGAATGTGTGTATGTTCAAAGTATATTACTAATGTATCACATAGTTATATCTGATACTCAAGCATGCCAACATCTCAACACACCAACACTGGTACGAACTCTTTCTCTCTCAACCTTTTCGGGCAGATGTGCGGTCTGTGGTGAGTCAGTCTGTTAGTGAATAAAAAGTTCCAATTAAGAGAATAAATAGATAAGTATTTAAACATATAAAAGTAGCTTTCAAACTTGTATGCATATATACAGACATAAATGTTTCATACTATCTTTTGCAAGTTCAGCTTTCTGTTGCTTTACAATTATAATAAAATTACAGCTTGATTTAGAAGTATAACTTTTATAATTATGACTTATTATTTTATTTTATTATACATATATACTTCTTACAACATACCTTGCAAGTTATAGGTTGGCATGTCTGATCTTCTGAGAAGTTTTTGCAAAAGTAACTTGTTTTAAAAAAAATAATATAAATCACTAAATTCATGTTAAAATATACTTTAACTAGCAATAATTTTTAAGACAGGTAATGCATATATTAGTTTTTTTTAGCACTGCGTCTTGCTACCCGTTTGGGATATTTGAATATGTGCTAATTAAGCTAATGTGCTAGGAAGGAGGTTAGGTTGAATTAAAGGAAGTGTACCTGCATTTACAAAGAGGGAGAGTGGAAAACTATTTGGAAAATAAACACTCCCAGTACACCAGACCAGGATTTGAACCCTGGTCTTCCCATCTTCGGAGGTCTCTAGTCCAGCGAGAGAGCAATGCCTTGGACCAGTGGTTCTCAAACTTGGTTTTATATTGCACCCCTTGATTGACTAAAAGTCTTTTGATATTGCACACCCACGATATAATTTCCCCAAATGACAGGTAAAATGTCAGATAGTCAAAGGAGAAAATATCCCTCAGTCGTTTAGAAAATTCCCCTCCACATTTGGCTCTCCGTCACGTTTTCTCTGACCATTTTGCCAAGAACTGCTCGCATAACTTAAAGTCTCGTACGTAGCACTAGAGGTACGTGTACCACAGTTTGAGAACCACTGCCTTTAGACCATTCGACCAACATAAAGAGTTCTTTTTATCTTTGTTAAATTGTATTCCCCTCCCCTCTTCACCCAAAGTAGTTTTCTGTGAGCGGCCCTGATGGACTACAGTCGTCTTCTGTCGACAACAATCTGTTTCATGTTTTTTGTTGGGAGTAATTCCATCTCCAAGACACCAATAAAAACACAAGCCATGTGCATATAAATGATGGAACAACACGACCCTACCAATAAACAGATCAATGGTGTTGCTCTAAATTAACAGTGATCTGTTTTACATCTTCTCGTAGCCATTTAAGATTGTTCATCATAGCAGGCCCAACTCGGCTCGCGCAGGGTATGAAAAAGAAAAGACCAAAATTCTGCCAGAAATGTGTGCAGTACATTCGTATTTGAATGATTACTGGGCTTTCTCCACGGTGCCGATGGGGGACAAAGCGACAAAGTTTATTGTTAATAACTACAGTATGTCCCTATTATGACAGAATGAAGATTTGTGCACAATGCTTATCTGTGAAGCCATTCTAAAATTGTCAAAAACGGCCTTTTCAATGCAGTTTTTTTATCCAAAGATCATTTAATATTTCAACAATGTTAAGTGTTAGGAAATTCTATTAACATTTTATCTCCATTAATGTATAATCAGAAATGATCCCCGTGCAACAGTGTTCGTGTAAATGTACGATTTCTAGCCGACTGTCCCTGAGTTGAGCATGTGATGAACGCTCTTAACGCCTCTCTTAAAGAGCCGCACATAATTATTATGACACGATCTCATATGTATTTAAACTAATCTGGTGGGAGATTCCATAACGGGCTACAACATGCATTAAAACTAGTTTTATTATTATTATTATTGTTAGGAATCCAAGCTAAACACTCCTTTCGTTTTTATAATTTCAATTTGTAGTATGCTCAAAAAGTGCTCATGTCGCTGCATTTATGCTATGTAAGCAGTCAGTTGCTTTCTCAGGCATAACAACTTGAAGGATTGTATTTGTTTTACGATTTGTTGGCCCTAGTGAGTCGAAGAAATATACGTATCAACACAGTTTTATAAAGGAAGGGTTCTTATTTCACAATGAATGTTGACATTTATTACAGTGATCATGCATTTGCATTGTTTCAAATATTGAAGCCCATAAAGTGCATGTGAAACAAACAAATATTTCCAATTCAAGCACGTAGAAAATTAAAACAATAATAATCCTGTAAGCCTATATTTATCTGGTTGCGGTGAATCTCCACATCTTACAAAAATATTAATACCTTTTACCCAAACCTACAACTAGTCTGGGCTATCAGAATATTTATAACAAGGAAATACAGATGAGGAAGAAAGGAATTTAAAGAAAATACATGCGTGGAGGAAGATTAGGAAACAGTTAGGAAACGCTTTCTCAATACACCCTGCCGGGATTCGAAACCTGACCTTCTCATCACCCAAAAATCAAACCATACGAGCCTAGCTCCTTTCTTCACGTGCTCATCCACGCGGATTTTAAATTTATTACATATATTAGAAAAACAAATTGTGGAGTGTGATTAGAACTCAAATTTGTGGTTCGCAGCCCCAATAGTCTAATAAATTAGATATTCTGAAAATTGAAAAATGACACCTGGGCACGGGACGATTCCTGGATAGCTCAGTGATTATAGCATTGGCGTACTAAGCCAAAGGCCCTGGGTTCGATTCCCGTGTCCAGGTGTCATTTTTCAATTTTCAGAATATGATATCTAGATGGAGTAATCCTCACTAAAAGCATAAATAATAGATTTGACTATTTGATTCTTTAATAAATAAGAGTTTATCTCAATTTGAGACACTTTTCAACAAAGACTCCAGAGACTCCAGAGCCAAAAGTACAACCCAATACCACAAAATAGGACTGGTCAGCTGTTAACTAACTGTGAATATAGGTAGGACAAACTTATAGCAGACTTACCTTGTTGTCAGAAATATATTGAAAAACAAACGTGATAAATTTGAATAATGCACCCGTCTGGTTTCGAATCCCGGTGCATTGTTTTGGTGGTTTTCACTTTGTTGTAGCCACCCGTGGCTCACACTCGGAAGGTCCTAGTTCAATCCCAATTCAGAATATAGAAATGGTTTTACCATCTTTGGGGTTCTCTATACTCTGATTTCCTTTAGTCATTTTCTTGGATTAATTAGTTAACGTCATTATTATAGGACCGCCTCTGTGGTACGGCGCTCCAACTCAAAGATTCTGGCTACAGGTCCACAGGTCTCGGGTTGGATCCACAGCGCTTCCAGATTTTTCTGTAAAGTGGTGTGTCTGGAAGGGGGTCAACTCAGAGTCGCGAGGACAATTATTGAGGAGCTACTTGAATGCAAAAGTAGTGGATACGGTCTAGAAAATTGAGATTAAATGCTTGAGGGTTCTTTATGCTCTACCCTCAAATGTTGGTACTATCTTCGCCAACATGCGGCGTCCACTTGGTCGATATATCTTAGGCTGACGCCATAGGGAGAGGAATTTATTATTATTATATTTGTTTTATTACCACGTCTTACTACCCACCTGGGTTATTAATACGGGGGTTAAACGCATGGACCTTGCACTTTATGATGAAAGCAAGCCACTTGGTACCGTTGATGATTGGACCCCCCCTGAAGAATAATTTTAGGAACGGTGCCCCTCAGTGCACTCCTATGGGGGCCAGTACCCCCTTAATAAGGCGGGACAACCAGTTTTACACCTTTTGTTCGAAAATGGCTGCTCATAGGACAAAAATATAACTATAAAGTTAGATAGAATTTAATTTCCTACAAAAAATTGTCTTTTGCCTATTTTGCGTAGGAGTGACCGTAACTCAAATATTAATAACTTTATGTTTATTGGTGATGCACAGAAAAGCCTTGAATAAAGTACTGTACATAGTGTAAAGTGTAATATTCTTTAAACAATAGTAGTAAGTGTTATTACGACATGTTACCTAACAATATCAACCCCCATACAATTCCACGTTCCTCCCCTTCCAACCTCCGGGGTAGGAGAATAAAATATATATGACAACTCTTGCGTTTTTTTATAATACCAAGCAACTTGGCACAGTTGAAATTGTTTTCAGAAATGGTATGCCTTGACGGCTCTTTAATTTATGAAAGTCGGTAGTATGTTTTACACTTTTTCTCCCGCTTGGTGTGTAAATAAATTGTGTCCACTGTAAGGGGAATCGCCTCTAATTTCCTGCCTTTCTTTGTAAAAGACTCTTCTTACATTCATTTTCATTTCCCATGTGGCCTGTCCTGTCATCCATTAGCACGACATACTTCTCAATCAATGGCATTGCTGAATGGCCAAAAACGCAATTAAGGCATGGAACATAGGTAATGCAGCTTGTAATGATATTGTTTTGGACCCCTCTAGTATATTCAAAAAGTCATGGATGAAGTGTATTTTTCTTAAAAGTACTGTATGTAAAGTTTCCTTTTAATATTTCATCCATGGAAAATCACGCGCTTTTAGAATTGATTTCAATACACTACGTTTTAAAACTTTTTTTCTCTCTAAAAAATCAACTCCATCGTATAGGAATAATATTGTGACTCACTGGCCCCCTCTACCCAATAGGAAGCCAGCCTTCACAACATGAGATCACCAGGAGTCTTTCTATTAGTTAGTTTTGACACTGTAGACAAGGGGTCCCAGAAGCAAGGGGTAGGTCATATATAAACAACTTGTGCGTATGAATACACACAGTGCCGGTAACTAAATTATACAGAGTGATAGTAAACACATAGTAAACACACAGTGCCACCAACTTAAATCCATTGAGTACACAGAAAATGTTAGCGAGTAAAATTACAGAAAAATAATCTGTAGTTCAACTAAAACTGTATCATTAAATATTATATCTTCAGTGCAGAAGATTAAATC
>CABFWB010008964.1:0-15195 GCA_902151455.1 Timema bartmani
CATCAAAATCTCGAGTTCGATTTTTTTGACGATCACCATACTTTCTCTACCTGTAAGATAGAGAGAAAGTAAAAAGTGAGCAAGAACATATAAATAAACTTCCGAAACTTACATTCTTCTTTGCCGCAAAGGACCAACCTCTTCAACTTCAAGAACCAGAATTGTGTCGTGGTAAGACATCTTCACTTATTCACCATTATCACACTTAGAACACTCAGTTACAATTAAACAAAACACAATAATTTCAGACTCCGATCACTTTCAAGAAGTAAATTTGTAGAGTCTCAAAGCATCAGTAATTGTATTGTAAAAAATTATGAACGAGCTGTAGATATTGATAGCGCTGTATCTACAATGATTCAGCAGGATCCTGCAGCATGACCTCTATTAAACATCACTGACGAAATAATTGAGTATTGTGTTGATAAAGGACCAGACTATTTTAAGGTAATGACGGAGAATTTACTGCCTCAGCTAGACCCTAAACCAAGGCCGTTGCCAGCCAATAATTTCAGGGGAGGTTTGGTGGGCACATCCCCCAATTGCTGGAAGCTAGAAAAAGAATTATATATGATAAAGAGTTCTAGGAGATATTTGAAGTGTTTTTATGGCAACATAGCCCCCTAGCTACCGAAGAATAGGAAAATTTCCAAACATTAAACACCTCTAGAAGTTATCTGAAGTTCTTTTTATGGTAACAAAGTGGTCTAAATTGTACTTGTATCTTAATTTTGATATTGTTTGAGCCATAAATAAAGCCGTATATATTTTTTCATAAAATTTCAGGGGGTTAAAACCCCCAAAACCTCCCCCTGGCTACGGCCTTACCCTAAATGTACAAGGAAATCAACTTTATTAGCATTTGTGAGAATGCTTGAAATCGGCGAGCGCTAAACGGTTATTGTAGTCCAAATATACTGGGAACATTTTTTGCTTCTCATTCAAACTCTTCAGTAATTGTAAACGAAATTCTTAATTTTTGACTGGTTTTTCCCCATTGGGAAAAAAACTGAAGAAAACTGAGGGAGCATGAAAACACTGTGGAGCACAATTAATGTTTGTTAAAGTGGGCTCTTCGAAAGAATAAAAACACGTCAGTTTCCTCACATTTAGATTCACAGCTAAATAATGAAATAAGTTATTGTAAAAATGTTCTTTGTTAGAGTAGTGGCTGTTGTGAAATTCCTAGCGGTACCAGGCCTTCCATTTTGCGGCGATAACCAGATTCTTAGATCACCTTGCAACGGCAACTACCTAGGAATTATGAAACTCCTTGCTCATTTTGATCCCTTTTTAAAGGAACATTTAAGGATACATGGGAACAAAGGAAAAGGACATTATAGCTTATCTTTCTTCTGATATCTGTAATGAAATCATTGAACTAATGGGCAACAAAGTTAGGAATCATATACAAAATGAGATTAGAGAAGCCAAATATTTCTTTGAGTTTAGATATTGTATTCAGGGTGATATCGTTGAAAGGTTTTTATGTTTCATTCCAGTTTACAGCCATACCGGAAAATATTTAAGTGAGGTTGTTACTAATACTTTAAAAGACAATGCCATCGATATACAGGACTGCAGAGAGCAAAGCTATGAAAATGCAGCAAACATATCAAGTAAATATGAAGGTCTCCAAGCACACATTAAATTGATAAACAGCTCTTTGCTATATGTTACTTGTGCAGCACATTCACTAAACTTGGTTGGAAAAAACAGTGTTAATGAATGTCCAGATGCTATAAAACTATTTTTATTTATTGAAAAGTTATACTCTTTCTTTACTAATTCCACTCACAGGTGGTCAGTTCTTGAACGAGTAATGTTAAAGAGCCCGAAATATAGTAGCAAGCCAAAAATCACCGCTAAGATCTTATCTGAAACTAGGTGGTCATACAGGGAAGATGCATTAAGAACTTTTAGCAGTCATTATGATTAAATTTATAGTGCTTTCTGTGAAATTTCAAATGATAAAAATCAAACACAGTTCACAAAAATAGAAGCAACCTCTCTGATGAATAAAATGTATTACTTGGAATTTGCATTTATGACTGTATTGTGGAATGACACTATGGAAAGATTTGGTGGGGTAAGTAAGCATCTACAAAAATCTGGACTTGATGTATAAACTGGTCTCCAATTGCTGAATTCCTTGAAAATATTTGTTCCCAATCTAAGAAATTACTTCGAAAAAATGGAAATTAGAGCAAAAGAACCAAGCAATCATGTGTTACCAACTTACACAGATGCCCGAAGTTCCAAAAAAGTATCCTGAAGGAAAAGATGAACTCTCCACTATTGTAACATCCCGTGACAGTTTCAGAATAATTCCAACATTTCTGTGTTCTATTGATAAGCTCAACATGGAACTAGAGAAGAGAGCTGCTTCCTACAAAGAAGTTGCCACAACATTTGGATTTCTTTGTAGATCAACTACAACAAGTAATGACGAGGTGCTCAAATCAAACGCTAATGAGTTGGTCAAACGATACTGTAAGGATCTGCAGCCAGTTTTGAAGAGTGAAGTATTACAGCTCTCTTCTTTTCTCAAAGGACTTCAGATTGAAGATGGTGTTTCTTTTTCCAATGCACAGGAGATTTCGCGACAGTTATATAAAAGTGATTTAATTGATGTCTTCCCAAATGCATCAATTTCTATACGCTTGTATTTGACATTACGAATTTCAAACTGAGAAGGCGAAATCTCATTTAACAAACTGTCTTTAGTAAAGAACAGATTTTGATCTGCAATGATACAAGGAAGATTGAACTCGTTGACGGTGATTTCTTCAGAACATGACCTGATGAATAACATTTCGTTTGATGAACTTATTAGTATGTTTGCCGTCAAGAAGTTGAGAAAGAGATTTCATTCAAAGTGTGTTGATTAATATATTGTTTTATTTATATTGTGTAAACTATATTCTGTAGTTAATTTTATTTATTTTGTTATTCAGTTGTTTAAATGAACTTGCCACTTTTGTAACTAAAAGGGTGAAATAAATACTTTGTTTGCTTAATTGGATTGATTGTTTGCACCTAATAAAGTACAGTTATTTAATGGGTTAATCATTATTTCACAAAACATGTACAATTATAAGTAGCATAAATACGTAAATATTAGAACGGGTTGATGCTAAATTGAAACACTGACGTAAAAATGGGGCCCTAAGATTTTTTCTGCCCAGGGCCTCAAATTTCCTAAACACAGCCCTACGGCCCCAGGGGTCCCCAAGGCTCGATCAGGGAATCCATGACATACCTTTATATATTTTTAGAGCTTATAAAATGTTATATAAGAGGGTAAATTGCGGGTAATTATTTACTAAATAGAATAGAGATGTTTTCCCATATTAAAGCCCGGTGAGAAAGTAAAGCCCAAGAGTGGGGGAATTGCCACGCCCCTTTTGCCATCTTCCTTGAGAGGAGCGTTTAGAAATTCAATTTTATATTTGTTTTCTCGTCAGCCAGCACAAAGAAATTCAGAAAAAAAAGTACTGAAATATTTGATGTATTTTCAAACAACTTATTTGTGTGAGCAAACCTGCTCTTTGTGGTATGAACAAAATGTGAAATGAAATCGTATTAGTGTGGAATGAGACTTTAGGAGATGATCACTAACATTGCTACAGATTTCAATGATATTTTAAAATCGCACATGCAGTTACATCCCTCACATTAAGTATGAGTAATTGATTATAAATGTACAAATATAACACATATTATATTTTCTTTTAATTTCTATTGTAATTCTTTTTACATTTATCAACAAAATTATGTCTAAACATATACAAATATAATAGCTTCATTTAATTTATTTCCACTTATAAATATTGTAATTATATTTATGTCAAAAATATATTATGACTTATTTATCCCTATAATGTACTATACATTTATTATTCCCATTTTTTTGATCATTTTATCCTAAATCAAGGGGTCCTGGAATCAGTTCCCTGGTTAGAAGGTCCACGTGATTAAGAAGTTTGAGAACCACTGGTCTAGTTTATTGCGAGAGAATGAGAGAATGGTCATCAAAGTGGGTCTAATTTGTGTGATTTCATAGGTATTGATAATATATTTAAAAAGTGACAGCTGCAGATCCCATAAAATGACGCGTGAGTACGTCAAAGGTAGATCTAGATACTTAACTAGCTGTCAGGTACGATGGCCGCAACACCAAATGTACCGTGACTTATTTCACGATTGTGTAAATATAGAAAAATCCCACCCTGACATAACCTAAGTAGTTCTGCTTTACGCATCAGCTGCTCTAATAAAATAATGAGCTATCCGTAATATTCACCGCGTACAGTCTAGTGAGTTGAAGAAACAAAAATTATCGGATTTTTAGTGACCTTTTTTTGACCACAAAATTCCTTCGGGAAACGGTCGAACATTATATAATACACAGTAGGCCTAATTCACTCACACACAAATTTAAACTTTAACTAGATGGCGAACGTTAACTATGTCCTTGGTATCATGGTACAAACAATTTGGCAGCTTGCGGCTAGCGAATGACATCATGGGCAGTGGGTGACGCGACTTTTGACGCGCTCGCGTTGCTACGATGCGCGGGAAATTCAAACATAAATATTTTCGTAACTTTATGACCAAAATATTGAAAATTCACCACTTTTCCGGGACTTTAATAACTTTTTTAATTAGTGACTTTTCTGTAACTTTCTTGACCCAGTAGACACCCTAGTGCGTTTCATTCAATTAATTGATTATGTATATAAATGAGTTTTTTTTAAATTTATTCTAAATTATTTTCTCTCTCATAAAATTTTCGCATTAATAACTAACACTAAATGAATATTGTTTATGTAGCCCTATAACAAATATATATTTTGTTTTATCTCAACTCTTAATTCTTTGATAAAGTTACTATTATAATAGATTTATGTATTTCCCTTTTATTGTCTGAAACAATTACATTATAATAACTAAAATTCATTTTGCGTATGCATTTTAATACGTATTATTTTGTTCTCTTATGTCTTTAATTTTGTCTAAATCAATCACATTACATTTATTAACAATCATTCATGATTTGTGTTTAAAAAATTACTGTATCAAAAAAAAATCTTTGTTGTATAAATTGTTTGAAACAATTCTACAATAATAACAATTTTCGTTTGGCTTATCTCATTTAATAATAATTGCTTTTTACTTTCTCTCGACACATCGGAGTGAGAAGTATTAAGTATTGTGATCGTCAAAACGATCGAACTCAAGATTTTGAGAAAATATCGACGTTTCATGACCCTTTGAAATAAAAAAAAGTGGTTTTCGAATGGCGTCCGTCTACTTATCTGTACCTCGGGCTAGAGCTGAAACTATTTTACCGATTGGGCAAAAACTTGGTATCTTGGTATCTTGGTATCTTACCTTAAAATTAATGGTAGTTTACTTAAGGTTAAAAAGAGAAAAAATCGATTTTCTCAAAATTCGCTTGAAAAGTTTTGATTCAATTTCATATCTAGACACTGTTTACCATTATTGACAAGATAGCAACTCTCATTTTCTCGTGAAAATGACTTAGGGTACTTAACATACGGGATATTTTCCAATTTTCATAATTTCTCCACAATTATTTGAAATACGAAATAACCTATCATTGTAAAATTTTAGTACTATTATAGATAAAAATCTTTTTTATTTTAAATATATTTTTATAAAACCAATAGTTTCTGCGCTATAAGCAAATATAAATACTTTTTAATTCAGGTCTCAGTAAATGAATTTGATTCTTATGTTCTTTGGTGGACGAGGATATTCCTCTTTTATCATTTTTTTTTCTGTAGTTCAGTACTCCTAGTTCCTAATGCCATAGACTATAGAGTAAGTAACATTGTAGTATGATTTTGGTAGGAAGAACAGTAGAAGCAAGTTACTAAAGTTACTCAACTAATTTTAATATATTTATACTTAAAGTCATGTTATGTGCAGCTGTCACCTTTGATAGATATTATCAATACCTATAGAATAACACAAATAATATAGCTAAAGGTTAGCAATGTTGTCTGAAAATAAATATGTTTGAGTTTTTTCTACTGTTTTTCCAGACAAAATCAGAGTATATACTATTTCATGTATAATTTTTGGTGTATTATTTCTACAACAATGCATGAACCAATTATTTCATTTACAAATCTTACGAGTTTTCAATAAATGCATATTTTAAGATAAAAGCAAGAGAAAGTCAGTGTGGTGCACCATACCATTTATTTGTTGTTGTGTTTTTTTGTCTTTAGAATTTTTTGAAACAATATAATGCAATAATTTACTCTTTTTTTTTGTTGCGTACCTATGTATTATCAAAAGTGTTTTGTTTTATTTTGTCTTTAAAAACTTTCATTTTGCTTATGTATTTTAAATTTTTAATTAGTATAGTTTTGTTTTCTTTTGACTTTAAGAATCCTTTTATGCACGCGTTTTGTGTCATGTGACACAGACGGCAATAGCAGTCACGTTTTGTGGATTCATGTTTGTATGCACGTGGCATTTGCCAACCGTAAAAAAAAAAAAAGAAGAATAGTAGTGGGGGAGGATAAATCGTATCAGTGTGGCCAATGCCTTTGGGATAGAGAGTGGAAGCTGGATCCATGCGTCATCTATTTTGCGTATCGTCACATTACGTTGAAAAGACGGAAAAGAAAATGGGATATCCTTAGTCCCATCAACTTTGCAAGATTTGAAGACGCGGCATTTCGTAACCTCTAAAAAATTAAGAGACGGCAGGGACACTTTTTAAATGTTAAAACACATCACACACACTTCTTTATATCCATTGACTTTTCTTGATATTTATGGTTTTGAACTCCTCCGATGATGAATCTCAAATTGGTTTATTTTTCTTCATCTCATTTATAAAACGTTTAGTATTCAAATCATAAGTTAAAAAAATTAGAAAAATATCAATTATTCAAATGACACAATAATCCCACTTGTAAACCTCTAAGCAACTGGACCAATCTTGTTTACCGTGCAGGGGTTGGCCAAACTGATATCTAGACAACGAATGGCAGACAAGCGGCGCTTTTTTTTTTTCTCTAAAAATGGTTTTAAAAATAACTATAATTTCATAGCTCAATTTTGTATTAATTATAAGTATCTGCTACAATGTAAAAAATAAAGTCCTAGAAGATAGTCTAGGTGGTCGGGGATTTAAAATAAATAAATAAATAATAAGAAAAAACCATAATATTATAAATCTCCAATCATAGTGACGCAGCCAAGTACCACCACATGATACAAGAACGCATTGCATTAAATCAATGAATAACTACAGTTTTCTGCATTTAGTCACAGTAGAAACTAAGGTTAGGGGAAGTCCGTGTAATTTGGACCACTTAACTTGTACCTAAGATAAATCTCATCAGGATGGATCTATAATTTTTATTTTTTTTAGGTACTTACATTATCAGTAGAAAATATTATCAATCTATGGCAACAAACTTATTTAAATAATATCAAGTAAAAAATCTAAATGTGTGTAATTTGGACCATATGCGTGTAATTTGGACCAGTTGGTCGTGTAATTTGGACTTCAATATAAAATAGTTCTTTAAATTCTCAATATTTATAAAACACATGGGGCTTACAGAACAACATCAGTAAAACATGTGAGAGAATTATTGTGAACAGCCGTTGCAAAAATAGTAAAAGTCATTTGTTAATTCGGTACAGTTTTCATGTGACCATCCTTTGCACTTTTCACATTGAATCCAGTCTTCCTCATAGCATTCACCACTTACAAGACAGTGAGTTTCATTATCATCCGTTGCACCTGACATCTTAGCAATGATTGTTGTTTTCCCGAACAGCTTCTTTTTCTTTTGTTTGGGTGCAACAGAATTTGAATTTTCCAGCGTTTTCTTGTAAGGAGTTCCAGTCAAGATCACTCCAGATGCTATACCACGCTTTCCAACTTTTCTCCTTGAGTCATCTGCACTGGATGAAGGTAAGAGAATAATTATTTGAGCTGGAAAATAATCTGGACTCTCATGTTGGGTCGAATTTGAAGGACCTGGGGTTGATATTGTAGTTGTAGCAGATGATGTGTCCTCATCTTGACGAGCTTCAGGCTGATCCTTTACAGCTGATGGAGCAAAGTCAGCATCAATAAAAACATGTCATTCCACCTGCAATAATCCACCAGCTCGGAATCCATTGATGGCAATTTCCATAGTTGCTGCTCTTGGGAATGCAATACCGACGAGGGACGCTACATGCTCAGTTGTTAGTCGTTTCCCAGGATTTTCCCTTAGTTTTGTCCCAATTGATGATTCCATGTCTGTATTTAGTGGCTTGAAGAAGGATACATCTAAAAGCTGAATCCGATGAGTACAATGGGATGGCAGTGACAACATGATGATTCCATGCTTTCGCGCAACTTCGATGGCAGCTAGACTTTGGGTGTGGGTACTGTGCCCATCCACGATCAACAATATCTTTGCTTCAGCTGAAGGTTTCACGACTGCCACAAAGTGTTCAATCCAATGACAGAATATTTCGGTATTCATCCAACCTTTATCCTGACAGCAGAAGATTGAGCCCGGTGGAGCTCCTGGGGTAGATCAACATTGGTGGGACGTAGAAACCTGTTACGCTGACAGCGTAAACCCCTGTCACATTCTGTCCTCGTTCACAACTAGTAATAGCTCCTACCTGGTGTTTACCCTTCTGGGCCACGATTTTTTCAGGGCGTTGCGTTTAAAAGTATGAGAAGTATGAAAGAATATTCAATATGGATGACATATTGAATATTCTTTCAGCAGTAATTTTATGTTCATCAACAATATTCTCTAGTACATCAAAGAACTTATAGACCACAACCTTGTTGAAACCAGAAGCCCTAGCCTGAGAGGTTAGCTCTGGTTGTCTTAAGCTCAGCTCAGGGTGACGCTTCATAAAGGCTTCAAACCTTTCCTTGCCAGCTGATTGCTTGTCCTTGTTGAAGCACGTCTGCAATTTATTTGCCTCTGCTATTTCAAACGCAAGCCTCATCGCACCCTTTCTAGTCAGGCTGGAAAAAAGAACAAAGGTTGTACACTATTCTAGACAGATACGTATATATATATATATATATGTGCATAACAAATTCTTGTTGAGTAAAGTAAAATGTTGGGAATTTTTTAAAAGTTATAGTACTTCAATTGCATTAAGCAGACTAACTAATAAAACAGCTATTTAGAAAAAAATAAAATTATAATGCTTACCCATAAAACATATTTTCCAAACGTAGCAGATGATGGACAAGATCATCTTCTACTGCAGTAGGCAAGTCCATTGGATGACCAATTCGAACTTCAGGGGAGATTTCTTGACTACGGATATACCTTTTTAGCGTAGTTTTCGGTATGTTGTATCTCCTGCCCGACTCATTAACACCAACACCATCCTTCACAGCTGCCAAAGCAAATTTCAGATAATCATATTTCCATTTACCACATATACCTATTGCTTTTCTAGCTTCTCTAGTTGTCATCTGGAAAAGCAGAGCAATTTATTAATCTTCGTGTAATTTGGTCCAAATTACACACTCTCGTATGGTCCAAATTACACGATATGTAATAAAACTATTAAGTTTAGAGCTACGTTAAAGTATCTGAAAATACTTCAATATAATTATGAAATATCTTACCTTAAAGTTTTATTGAATAACAAATAAAATTTCGTTTCAATTCTAAAGGTAGAAGTAAACAATACACTATTCTGCAATTGAACACAAATAATAAGAAAAATCACGCCGCACTAGATCAACATCTTCCCAGCACAGATGCTCCCGCTCGAGTGAACAAAAATGGTGTTAGCAGGTCCTTGACACCCAATGATCACTTCTCCATCCGAGAGGTGGTGCCATCTTTCGTGCTTGCTCTGAAATAAGTACTGGTCCAAAATACACAATTACTCCGTGAGAATATCATCTGAAAATACGCGTTTGTTTAGTATTTCACGATTTTTACTATGCTTTAAAAATATATATAAAACAAATTATAATATCAAATAGCCGAAGCTGTTATTAATTTTAGAGAGGTATTCACCATCTAGATATCATATTCTGGGTTGTCCAAGTGTCATTTTTTAATTTTCAGAAAATTATAATATTATAAGGGTACTTGACACAACCTGAATTGCATAAAGAACTCGAAAGTACACCCCACGTCCAGACGCAAACTATTTTTCCGCCACTATCCAAAGGTATTACTCGCAATCAGCCCGTCAGGGCGCAAATTGTATATATTTTCTAATTATCAATATACAGCCAGTCCCTGTTATTACTGGAGTAAAAGTGTAAGCATTTATGTGGGCTTTGCAGACTGATGTGAAATCATACTTTCTGGCTCAGTGAAGAAAGCAACGGGAAACTACCTCACTCCTTATTTCCCTAGTACACTTATTCAGACTTATAGCTGAAGGTGGAACTGTTGAGGATACATTCAACCCTGAGTACTACACGTACATATTAATATATATATATATATATAGATGTTTCATAGTAAAAAGTCTTATAAAATGGTCTCAACGGCACACTTTAAAACCAAAATCAACAATAAAAGTGAGTCTATGAGCACTCGAACTCGTTAGAGCCTTGTCAATCATAACAATACATATCTATTTAAAAACTATATATTAGAACATTACATATTTAAAAAACTAATAAAACTAAATAGGTCCAAATAAGAATACAATTTTATAGAGTAATATTATTTAATTAATATAAAACAACAGTATACTGGCCGGCAAGGCTGTCTTTATAGTAGGGACACTGGTTTGTAGAAATAGAAAAATGATTATAATTTCGCACAAAATTATGCCTGAGAAGTTGTTCACATTGGTGTTTGTTTATTTCGAACCTCCTCTTCTACCTCAACAAGACTTGGTACAATTTGACTTTCTTTATCAAGCCCTTACTGATGGTCACACTTTGGCGCGATTAGCGCCCGCCCTTAAATCCCATGTTATTATACAACTTACATTTACGTGTGTTTCAAATAAAGATTTAATCTGATTTCAGGTAAACATCATTGCAGACAAACAATGAAACTTCAGAGCTTCTTCTTGTTTCTGGGTTCTATCCTCCTATTTCCTTTGTATGAAAATTCCGCCAAAGTGACTGATTTCAAAATGACTGACAACAATTACAGTGAAGCTGTGACCACTGGGGTCAACCTCCTTTTCGATAACCATCTACGTTTACATCGCTCCTTGTCTCTTGTCAGAATCATAGTAACAGATGACCCCAATATCTTCGACGCAGCTCACGGTATCATTTGACATATGCACGATAAAATAGCGGTTTCAGTGGATAAGTTTGAAGAGAGAAAATACTCGCCTTTAGAATTCTTCGGCTACAAACAACATAAACTGTACTCAGGTCGAACTTATCTAATAGTCATTCTAGTACCAGATCATACCTATGTGACAAGAAATTACATCAAACAAATAAGATATAACAGGACTGTAGGAACTGTAAATACCTTTATTGTGTTGATAACGCCCACTTTAAGCTCGCCAAAGTATTTTAATTACATAATTTATTTATTTTGGGAGCATAAGATATACGATATTTTAATATTTTGGAAAAACGAAATTAATGGCTTAAACTTATTAATTTACAACCCTTTCCACGGCTATATACCAAAACATACCATTTTGTGTGATTTTTACCAAAGTTGCTATAAGGAATTCAATGAGAATATCTCGAGAAATAAAGGATTGAGCTTGAATATTAATAATCCTGCAAAAAATATTTACACTCCATTGAAAATATTACCACAGCCACCAGGGATAAAAAATAAACCTTTCTTCGCACACACATGCATTTTTGTGAAGCATTGCTTCACACGGTCTTTGAAAAAGTTAAAAGATATGATATCTCCTCTAGTTTTCATGGATAAGTTTGCCAATTTCCGAGGCCGTTCATTGCGCTTCTCCATGATATCCTCTCCCCCACATCTGGTGCTTGAGAAGACGCTACAAGGAACCCATAAGTACACAGGTCAAGATGGTATGCTGCTCACGACCTTAGCAGAAAAGTTGAATTTCACCATCCAAGAAGTTCCTTTCAGCGGTGATAACTACGGCTATGTTACCAAAATAAGTCCCAAGATTCCCAAAGGGGCATTAGCGGATATTGCTTACGGAAGATCAGATATGGGCATAAATCAAAGATTCCTTGTGGACTCTGTCTTTGAGATTTTTGATTTCACCAGATCACACGGAAGTGGGGGCTACTGTTTCGTTGTTCAAAAGAATACCAATTTTCCATTGTGGGGAAACATAATAAACAGTAATAACAGTATCTTCATCTTATTGTACTTCATCCTATTCTGGTTCTCTGTTACTTTTATTTTCTCTCTCCGAAGATGGTACAAGCATTACACGAATTTGACCTTCGAAATTTCAAACATGTCTTACACCAGAGCGTTCCTGGACATTTACAAGATATTCCTGTCTATGCCTATGAGCAAAGAAGTGAAAGGTCGTCGAGCTGAGAACATCTACCTGAAGTATCTCGTCTTCTTTGTTTTCATCGTTAGCTACAACTTTCTAGGAATCGTTATATCCGAAATGAGCACAATGAACCGAAGGATCAACATCAGGACCTTGGAAGATCTTGAAGTCTCAGGATTCGAATTACAAGGCTACAGCCCCTTAGAGTACTTTTTCACAGACGTACACAACCGGGTGATAAGGAACCTCGCCAAACGCTTCAAGGAAGGACAAAACCCTTACGATTGTTTGTCGTCGCTGGTGAATACGTCCAGCCTGGCCTGTATGGTTGATTGTGATGTGGCGACTTACGTCCAGAGTATTTTTAGGTCGGGAAGGGATGTGGTAGACCTCCATATCAGTGATCCTCCCTTACAGATTTACCCTAGGACCTATCTCATGACGAGAGGATCTCCTTATAGATTCATGTTCGACATCATCATTCAGATACTCCTCGAAAGTGGTGTGATCGCAAAGTGGAGGGAGGACTCGTTCCCAACGCAGCACATGGTCTATGACAAGGATTCCAGAAAGAACGGCAAGGATGCTGTTAGTCCTTTAGACATATACCAGATACACACCGTAATGTACATATATTCCTTAGGGAATCTTCTGGCGATTGTTATGTTCTTAACAGAACTTATTTAGGGAAAAATTGTCTCGCATCACTGATCAAAAAGGAATTAGAATAATTGTCTGGTTCTTCTTATTTTAAGTTCCTCACTTTGTTAGAGTTAATATATACCGTACCTGGATAGTACCAAATTTTTTAAAAGACAAGTTTAACCTTAGCTTAACTTAGATTAGCCTAACTTTTCTCAGCATACAGCCCAAACGGGTAATAATACGCAATGCTAAAAAACTTATCCTAATTAAAATTAGTTTTATATGAATTAAACTATCCTAACTTCATCAAATTTAACTTAACCTCACTAAACTAACTAAAGAAAGCTATTAAATTTTTTTGAATTTTTCCCCCCCATTACTAGGTTATGTTGCTTATGAGTTAATGTGCGAGAGATTGTAAACACACAAACAAAAATTATAATGGGTGTGGTGTAATTTACAATGAATGAAACGAAAAGAAGCCTCTGGAGGACCAGTGCTACGAACACGGACAAATGGTCTGTATGGTAGAATGGGAATGGATAGAGGCAACTCACCTTCACTTTATGTGGTCTGACTGGTAGTGTCTTGGCACAGTCCTCTTCAGTAACGCACACGAATAAAAACTAGACCACTTCCGGGTGAAAGTTTACGGAACCTTTTTAACTTCTGTCTCGATCGAGTCTCCGTGCACGGCACGACTAGATCGGCAGAGAAAAAAAACCCGCGCCAGCGACACTTGGCGGGAAAACAATAGACCTAGAGCGGTCCAGGTATGTTCTTGTTGCCTCCAAGAGTGAGGAAGGTTAAGGTAGTATATGAAAACTAAAACAAACAGTCAAAACCTCAATAATAGTAATCAAAATCACAAAAAAAAACCCTTCAATTTCGAGGCATAGAGAACCTAGATAAAAGGAGCACTATCCAAAGATATAGCATAAAGGATTGAAACATGAAGTATAGAATTAATAATACTCGTCAAACAATAGAAAAATATACAAACAATGGGGTTTGTGTCGATTCTATTAAACAGCGTAATTATTTTGATGCTCACAAAGTTACATAAAGTGGCCAGTCAAACTTAAGGAGGCTAGAGTGTTTTAACTCGAGGTAGGCCTACCAGACTATGAAAATATCAAATTGAAACTAGCCTAATTTTTTTTTTAGTTAAAGAAAGTGTCCAAAGTTAAGGGTGTTGAATAGGTCAAAAAAAAATCGTCATCCGTCAGATTCCTATTATGTCGATCAAATATCATAGTTTTATGTTTAGAGATCTTCCCCCTCTACGTCAGAAGTTTACGGGCCTTCTGTCGTTCTGCTCCGCTGTGGTTTATCGGTTATACGCTATATTACTGAGCAACGGTGACAGATTTTAAAACTTTTTCTTTTACACAAGGGTAGTTTTGGATATGGAGGGGAGTTAGTTAAAACCATTCAAACTTCCCCTCCCATACCTGTGCGTATTAACAACTCTGGACCTTATTTTATTCTTTAGCTCATTTTGTGACCGGTGATTCAAAACGGACTTATCAGAAGTGAAAATGTTTTACCTTGGTATTCTACTCACAAAGTGACTGCAACTATGAATTCACTTTAAATCGAGCACTGAATACAACAATGTTCAGCTTTTTCTTAGATATTTTACATTATTTACTTAAATAAACAGGTCAAACTGAAATAAATTTACTTGCCAAATCGTACAGCGTCGAACCCAGTAGAGGGGCGTTTGAATTATAACTAACACACTTTTACTTTGCTACATATCTCGTTACTGGTCCGGTATTTATACATTTTAATAACGCTAATGGGGCAAGGATTAATAAGGGAGAATTTAGAAGAAATATACCCATACTTGCGTAGAGGTATAGTGAGAAACCACTTAGAAAGAACAACTTTCAGTAAATACCAAAATGTTACTCGTTACACGACCTCCCTGTCATCAGCCAACTAGACAACATAAAATGTACATTTAGTCCGCGTGCCCAATGGCATGGGTAAAAACACTTAAGAAGGAGCTTTACAGTTGAAGGGGCAACCCGCAACCCGCATTTCACCCATTTACCCAAAGGTTATTCTTATTCT
>CABFWB010008965.1:0-15195 GCA_902151455.1 Timema bartmani
TATATAAATGGTAGAAATAAAGTTTTAAGACAATTTATCCTCTCTGAAATAATATTTGTGTTTATTAGTTGAATAATTTTCAGATTAAAGTCACCAATATATAGGCTTACTGAGATTCTTTCTTTCTTTTTTTAAAAAAATTGACACCAAATAATTAGTCAATTAATTAGTTTTATTTGTTTCAAGATTGGTGTATAGTATATTTCTAAACGGAACTTTATTTTGGTTCATTTAAATCTGTTCCTTTGTAATTGAATGGAAATGATTGGAGAAACATAGGTATTTAAAACTATTCAGAGTGTATGAAACATATATAGCATGTATCTTCAGTTTGTTGTAGCTGTGTAACTGTCAGAGTGTTCATTTCACAGCCTACTTCCACCAAGCTGCAAGATTGAAGGGCATTGGAGAGTATGTGAACTGTCGAACAGGCATGCCGTGCCACCTACATCCCACATCTGCTTTGTTTGGTATGGGCTTCACACCTGACTATGTGGTGTATCACGAGCTCATCATGACTGCTAAAGTAAGCTTACTGTCATTAATAAATCAAATCCAATTAACAGTCTTAAAATTTTGTAAAGAAAGCCTAGTCATTAATACAATAGTTACTAATTCAAAGCTAAATTTTATGAAGCAGAATATTGTAATAAATTTCAGGTAAAGGTTTAAAAGGAAAAAACTAATTCTTTTTTTGCATAAGCTTATGGAATATTTGTGCACCACATAAAACTTAAGCAACACATTAAGGTAATTCTTGGTTAAGTAGTTCAAACAACTTGAGTGTGCTTTATAAAAATGTAGTGTAAACCACCCTCTCCCACTTCGCTCATTCATCAACTGTTTTCAGCCTTTAGTAAAATACCTCCATCTTCCT
This sequence comes from Timema bartmani, assembly GCA_902151455.1. Taxonomy (NCBI): domain Eukaryota; kingdom Metazoa; phylum Arthropoda; class Insecta; order Phasmatodea; family Timematidae; genus Timema; species Timema bartmani. Next base: position 878 of record CABFWB010008965.1, read on the forward strand.
CTTTATCTAATCACACAAATAGGTGGAGGAGTTTACCTTGCACATTCATACAATATTTTAAAGTGAGGATCAATTATTGTATACAAATGAATGTGAAGAAAGACCACATAGGCTCCATGTTGGATTAAAAGCATTAGTGTTATGCAAAATTTAAAATAAAAACACTTTCATGATCATTAATTGGTTGAAATATGGGCATATTAATTTTTGTGTTTTAAATTGGGATCAAATAAATTGCATTGCTCAATAAATACATATTTTCTCCAATTATTATAATCATTAAAATAAAATATGCTGGGCCAATGCCTTTTTAAAGTTAAATGTGAAACTCTGGCCTCATTCATGGTTAGGTACACTTAATGGTCGGGAGAATGTTTTCCATTTCAAAATATTTGGCAGGTGAAATTATTATAGGTGGGGCAGTAGTACATTCTTTAAAATAATATTAAGGCATAAATGAACCAACTATCATGCTTTTTAATAAATATATATTAACTGTCAGTGTTTGTACATCTTTAGATTCTACATTTTTATTGTTTTGAACCAGTGTTTTGCCTATTGGCATTGAAGGCAGCCTTAGTGGGGGAAAGCCTATTTTTTGGACACATTTACTCAAGTGTTGGATAGCAAAGGTTGGTTTCAAGGAGGACTGGAGAGCTGTAATAAGAGATTTCTTCTAGTAGGGTAAGACCTGCCTATGCCTAGCCGATGGTTAGTCCAAGATAATATCTTGGGTGAATTCTGAACCCACTCAAATGTCTAGTAACTCTTGAGTCATGTTGTTGTCACAGCAAAGAGAGCTTGCTAGTCTAAGCTAGGTCAATGAGCGGACTATTGGTATAGTAAGACATTGACATGGGCTCAAACATTTCTTAAACTGTCCTTAACAACTAAACATCATGCCTTGTATTTTCCTAGTAATAACTGTCCAGCTTTTGATAGTAACTGACTCAACGAACCCACAGGCCAATGAGGTAGTGGCATAACCATATATTCTAGATCAAATTTATGTTATTTTTTTACAACCACATCTTACTACCCATTTTTTAATGATGAGGAAGGTTATATTTGGAGGAAGTAGAAAAACCACTATTAGTACACCTGACCAAGATTCGAACCTAGATCTTCTCATCATTGGCAGTCTAGTCTAGTGCAAGAGTAACACATAAGACTATGTGGTCACCAAAGCGGGTAAATTTGATTCATACATAACATATTGGAAAGAATAATTACTAAAAACTAGGTATGTGAATCTACTTAAATGTTTTATAGCTTCAAGTTTTTGCAATATGTTGGGGTTTCTCATTCTTTATATCCTTTATTTTAGTTGTCTCACTTACAATAATTTCTACTGCTTAGCATTATAGATTGTTTTTTGGCCTCCTCTTTTAGAAGGTTGCGTTATGTGTTTCACACTTCCCTCTGACAAGTTCTGATAGGATGAAACCTAAGTTGGGGGATTGGGAGGTAGCCATCGATTTTCTTCAAGAGGCAGCCATTCATTACCTCTTTGTCCGATGGTAGCAATGTAAAGTGTAACCTCTGTTCTTCTTTTAATTTTAAAAGCCAGATTGTGTTTGTTCTTTTTATATATTTATATCCACCTTTCCTGTTCCTTATTCCAAATATAATACAACTACCTCATAGATTGTACCAGAGATATTATTCATCCTAATTCCTCCACAGGTTCTTGAATTAGTTTGGGTCGCTATGAGCAAATAAGTTTGTGCATAGAAGATAATTTCCTCCCTCTTAAATAATTTCCCATCACTAGCATTGTCAAGCATTTTTAGGTGGTGCAGAGGCATTCCCTTTTCACCCCATTCATAGTAGGTTGTCTTATTTATTGAAATCACCTACAAAGCTTTCGTATTAACGACGCTACAAGCTTACACCAGCATAAGGCTATTGCTATATTCTCCAGTTTTTGTAATTGTGAATCTTACCACTTGTTGGGGCTATCTGCTAATCCACATCGATAAGGTAGGGTCAATAATAAGGTTCAATTCAGAGGAAATATACCCAAATATGGGTGGATGTAAGGTGTGAAATTATTTAGGAAAAACCACTCTCATTATACCCAATGAGGATTCGAAGCTTGACCTCCTCTTTACTAGCAGTCTAGTCTCTTGCGAGAGTGACACCTTTAGAACATGTGACAATTGATAAGGATGGTACTAACATTAAACTTTGATAAAACGACTAGTATTTTCCAATTCTTATACTAAAAATTAATAAAACTAATAGTATTTCCTGAAGGGGTTAAAAAATCAGTAATACTAATAGTATTTCCTGATATTAAAATAAAAAATTAATAAAACCAATATTATTTTCCCATTTTAATATTTTCAATAACCAGCATTAGCCTATATGTTGAAAAATTAACAACCTTTGTTTTATAGTACACTTTTGTTAATGTTTAATACCCGCTTTGGTGGCCGCAAGGTCTAATGCGCTAATCTTGCAGTAGACTAAACTGCCGATGATGGGGAGATTGAGGTTTGAATCTTGGCCAGGTATACTAAGGGTTGTTTTCCCAAAATGGTTGTCCATTCTCCCTCCACACAAATGCGGGTACATTTTCTATAAATATATTTTTCCTAATACCTAAAACAATTAGTGTAATTAGTACATAAGCACATAACCTGAATGGGTAGTAAGACGTGGTGCTAAAAATAGTTAATGTTATATATTTTAGTTCACTAGAATCTGATTTCTTTTAAAGTAGAAGTGGGACCCTCTAATCCCTCTAATCTTATAATATCAAATAGATTTAGTGATAATAATTAATTCACTTTTTTTTTTGCCTATGACATAATAAACATAACAAATTAGCATTTTCAATAGCACCAAGCCCTAAACATTGTTTTTAAGTTCAATTTTAGAGAATTTAAATATTCGAAAGAAAATTTAATATTCAAATTCAAGAAATATAAGATTTGCTACGTTTTTAAAAACACATTAAAATAGAAGTATTTAAACTATTCATCTTACAAATATATTTATGAACTTATCTACAAGGTACGGCAAACCTAGACACTCAATCTACTGTTTAGCTAGTCCTATTGTGACTAATCATGGCACAGTATTGTTGTGCTTAGGAGCTATCTATGCTTGTGTTGGGATTTTCGAGATGAGTTAGTTTCACAAGCAGCATATCAACATCAAATTTTGCGTCAAACTTGAAAAAAGGTTTATGAAGCCTCATGAAATGACGAAACAAGTTTATGGTGGTCAGTGCAAAAGTGGTTGGCAATCATCTGATGATAATCTATGTTCAGAGCAGCCCTCAATGTCAACTGAAGATGCTCTTGTGGCCTAAATTCATGTAACCTTGCATTCAAATCATCGATTGACTTTTTAAAAAATTGCGGATGAATACATCATTTCAATGGGATTATGTCATGACATTCTGACCGACAAGTTGTAAATGCAATGAGTTGCCACAAAGTCTGTCCCACGGCTGCTGATTCAGCATCAGAGACAATCATGTTGCTATCTGTCAGGAAGTTTTAGATCACGCAAATGAGGACAAAAACTTCGTAACTTCAAAACTTAAACATCAATGGTGAAGAGGCATGGGCTTACATCTACAATATTGAGACAAAACCCCTGTCTTCACAGTGGGTTGAAAAAAAAAATTGAAATCAAAAAAAGCACGGCAGGTCAGGTTGAACGTACAAGTCATGCTGACAGGTTGGAGTTTTTTTTACATTGAGGGAGGACGTTTCTCATTACGAATTTTCACCAGAGGGACAAACAGTGAATTGGTGGTATTATATTGAAGTGCTGAGATGTCTGAGAGAAAATGTCAGGAGAAAAAGGTCCAAGCTGCATAAAAACAAAACTTGGTTCCTCCATCACGACAACATGCCCCCACACACACATTGGTGCTGATTCGTGACTTTTGCGCCAAAATGGAGACATCTGTGCTTCCCCAACCTCCCTACACGCCTGACCCGACCCCCGCAGACTTTTTACTGCTTTCAAAACTACAATACGTGTTGAAAGGATGAAGATTCAACACTATTGCAGGCAGACCTACTTGTGGTCAGGACTGCTTCAAGAAGTGGAAACGGCATTGGAAGCAGTGTAGGCCTATAAACCAAAGAGGATTGTACTTCAAAGGTGACAAGGCTGAATAAGTAGCCCAAAAAAAGTTCAGGAACTTTTTGAATATATCCTGTATCACTAAACATGCACTTTGTTCTTATTTTAGGTGTTCTTATAAATATATTTACAAATACTTATTTAATTTACAAACCTTGCACTCAAATTAAATCATGCCTATATTTTATTTGTGTTTTTAATGGGAATTTCAATTAAAATATTATTGCACATCAGACAAAAACTCTCATTTTTGATATCAGCATGTCATTATAAAGAATTACTCTAAGCAAGACAATAATATAGAAAAATATAAAATTGTATACACTTATTTTTATTTTGTACACCCTAAACAATTAACTCTACAATTTCAAAATAAAATATCTCCAGAACTGTTTTATTTTCAAAAATAATGTCACTATATGTCTTAAATACAAATATGGCCAAAAAGGAATTAAATAAAAATTTGATCTGGGAAACAAACTCACAAAATAGTGAATAGAGCTTTTGACACTAATATTCTGTTTTGCTATAAACAAAACTGTGTATGTTCAAGATGTTTTCCATCTCACTTAAAATACTTGTATTGTTTTATCTTAGTTAAGTGTATATTTTTCAGGAATACATGCAATGTGTGACAGCAGTAGATGGCCATTGGTTGGCAGAGTTGGGACCAATGTTCTTCTCAGTGAAGGAAACAGGGCGGTCAGGTCGGGCCAAACGCCGCCAAGCTTTGGAACACCTCCAGGATATGGAAGGACAAATGAAGATTGCTCAAGAGGAGATAAAGGCGAGGAAACAGGAGCATGAGCGGAAGCTGCAAGCTGGAGCTAGGATGTATGTACACATTTAGTTTCCTTTCTTTTTTGTTATATGGGAATAATGTTTGTATTTTTAGTAGGAATAATTTACTTAGATATTTCAACATCACTGTACAAAAAGGGAAATATTTGTTTTTAATCCATAAATTATCTTATTGATAGTTTAATATAATGTTGATTTTAGGAATTCGTAATTTTTTTTCTAAAATTAGGTAGGATCCATTTAAAGTAATCTCTTATCCATTTTTATGTATGAAATAAAGAGCAAGCATGTTAGATGGCATTGAATTAATAAATATAATAGAATGTAGAAATTGAAGCACAAATAAGAATAAAAAAACATTAACACATAATTACAAACACTTCAATCAATAGCACATGGCATCTTCCTCACGAGAGAGTTGACTAAACAGGCAATTTATGGTAAGAGCAAACAGGTAGTGGCACGTATAGAACATCATACTTAGCTTATGAGTCATAACAGACAGATGTTGAGCGACGCAAGCTGGACTGGGGTGATCCACAAGTCTGTGGAGTCATCAATTTTCGACTTCGACACATCTATTTTCATATTGTCTATTTTTGACTCTTTCATAAATGGCTAAAGTATATTAATTAATAATAACAAACTGGCTGCAGTAAAATGCTCAGATACAGATTATCTCATGGGAAGCTTCTTTGGCATTGTGAATTTATATTTAAATAAATTTGCTATTCTAAATTACAAATTTTGTTCCTAAATAATAATAAAAAGTATAAAAAAATATTATACTATTATAAGCTTTTACTTTGAAGTCAGAGTCAGTACATTTTTACTAACTCCGACTTAGATTCCATGACTTTGACTCCTCAGCCCTGGTTTTAACAGCGATTCTACATGACAAGATGGACTTCGAGCTCCTGATTGCCAAAGTATTTTCCCAGCCACAGGTTTTCTCCAGTTTAGATGCTTCTAAAAGCTATTCTAAGAAGTGCTCACCAGAATTTCTTATAATTATTAGATTCCCTAGAAGCTATTTAGAGTGATATTAGCCTGGAAATTTTTTGAAACGTAAATGTCTCAAAGTTATTTGAAGTTTGATACAAGGCCATCTTTAAGCTTCATATTAAAAACATTGAAAACATTTTGTAGTAGGGAGATTTGAAGCCAATAAACCCCTCACTCTCTACACCCATGCATTCCCTGTCTAGACACACTTGATGTACCCACTCTCTCTTCCCCCAACTAGAGAAGTGCTGCCCCGCTCAGCTCATAATCGTATCACTTTCTCTTGCTGCTTATTGCACTTACCCTTAGCAGTTGCAGAATGAAAACTTCTCCTGTGAAGTAAAATTTCTCTTGACATCTACTATTGTGACAGGTTGTGTTAGTGCTGTAACATGATTCATATATGGGCCATCTAATGAATATTTAGGTTGGGTGTTTTCTTAGGCTTTGTGATCCATTGATGTGCCATTTCCCATCATCTATTCAAACGGTCTCTCTTGAATTATTTTAGGAATTTTAATTTGTAGCAAAAGTAAGAAAAGAGAGGGGGAGGTTACATATTAGTGAATGAAGGATGGGGAGAGAGAAATGAGGAAGGTAGAAGGCTGTTGGCGCTATGTGCAAGAAATAAAATAAAAGTGGCAAACAGCTGGTATAAGTAGTAAAGAGTAAACCACCAGATACATTTGGAATTGGGAACAAAGGTCGGTGATAGACTACTTCCTCGTAGATGAAGAAATGAAAAGGCAAAACTGTGAACATCAAGAGGTATTACCAAGTGTGTTCTGGTTGCTGGTAGCAGACATAAAGGAATGGGAATGTAGGAGAAAAGTAGCAAGAATGAGATAAGAAGTGTAGAGGTGACATGGAAAAGGTTTAAGAAAAGTTTGGTGGGAGCTAAAAGTGATAAAGAAGAAGCGGAAGAAGACACAATGGTGGAACGACAGCATGAAGGAAGCAGTGGGTAGAGAAGAATAAAGCATTCAAAAGGAGTTTTAAGAATAAGAATGAGGAAATAGAGGACAAATATAGGTAGAAGAAGAAAAGAACCAAGCGAGTGGTATGAGAAGCCAGAAATGATTGGATGAAAAAATAAACAGAGATTAGTAAGTAGGTGTTATATAGACAGGTGAGAAACAAGACAAGAAGTTAGAATAATGGATGAAGACAGGAAAAGAAGCAAGGAACTCTGGATGGGATATTTTTAAAAGATGTTCAACCGAGAAGAGGAAAGGAATGATAGTGTAACAGAGGAGTATGAAGAAATAGCAGAAAAGGAGGAAATAGATCCCAGATTGAAAGAGGATGAAACAAGGAAAAGAAGCACCCGGTCTGGACCAACTGACTGTGGAAATGATAAGAGCTGCAGGATACAATGGTTATACAGAATGCTGAGAGTGATATAGAAGAACAAGATACTTGAAGAACGGAATTATAGGGTTTAGATTAGATGAGTTGTAGTATGAACATATGGCAAGGTTACATAAGATATTTGGTGTTGAATGGCTGGCAGATATATATTTGTTTGTTTATGGAGTTTAGATATATATTTCACTTACATTAAAATAATATAGTTGAGAAATTACACCTTCACACAGGAATAAATCCCAGGCACTTTGGCTTAGCACCCCAGTGTTGTTAACAATAAGCCATTCAGGAATTGTTTAATTCTTCACTCATTGTTTAGAGCAGAGTTTGTGATGAACCTTGAATTCATCAGCTCCACACCAACTTGCATTTCGAGATTGTTTTTATACACGCATTGGTGGGCATGCGTACTAAGCTGTCATTGATATAAAATGCATTATAGGCATGCACTTTAACATAGTTAAAGAAATTACTCAAAATCTCTTGTTTATTTCTTATGTTAGATGATAAGTGTAAATCATCAATAAGGCTTACTGCTTGTTATTGTCTATCTTTTTTAAAACTTATTTTAGTAAATTTCATTTTATAAACATTCATTATTGAAAATGTATGCACACTTATACGTGTTGATTCAAAACTGTCAAGGCTATAAACACTTAGTGACCTTCAAAATATATAGATATCCACTTGCCAATACCAATCTTTAAAAGATCAGTTGCACTTTATCCTTTTTTTACCCTAAAAAACATATCAAGCCTACCTTGCATTTCACCATTGTTTATTTTATAAGATAGGTTCATAGTTCAATCATCACTATATTATCAATTAACTCCAGTTAAATGTCACAAGCTACATTCTTTCTTACATCACTAAATCTGTGACTTTTAAGGTACTTACTATATCCGTATATCATTATATTTTATTTGTACATTAAAAATATTGTGTAACAGTCCAACCTCTTGGTCTGGGGGTCAGTGTTCCTGGTTACTAATCTAGAGGTCCTAGGTTTGATTCCCAGTGGTACCATAGGTATTTTTCCTGAAAGAGAATTGTTCCTCAAGTCTGGTTATTAGACTTAAGTTAGGTTTAAGACTTCTACTTGCACTACATAATCATATATTATATATGTAACAAAAAAAATTGTAATATCAACACTAAATTAAAACCCACTTCATTGGCCGAATGGTATATAACGTCACTCTTGTATTAGATTAGCCTGCTGATCTCAGGGAGATTGGAGTTTGAATACCAGTCAGGTCTATTGAAGGGTGTTTTTCCTGAATGGTTTCCCAATCTACTTCCACACAAATGCGGGTACATTACCTCCAAAAGGTAGGCTTCCTTCAAACATGTGTACAACCTTTAACCTGAACAGGTGGTTAGACATGACTCGCGTCAGTAATTGAATGGTCTAAGGAGTCACTTTAGAATAAACTGGACTGCCGATGACAGAGAGATTGAGGTTTGGTCCGATTGGGTGTACTTAGGTTGGTTTTCCCTCCACACACATGTGGGTACACTTCCTATAAATTCAATATTCCTCATCCTGAACACATTAGAGTACATTGGTATACAACCTAAACGGATAGTGAGACGCAGTGCTAAAAAAAGTAATATATGTTGATAAAAAACCTAAATTAAATAAATCGAAGTTTGGAATGGACTAGAATATTGTGGAGATTGGGTGGCCGTTTGAACTTCCTGACCCCAAGTGAATTCGAGAAGAAAAACCAACTACCAAAGGTTCATACCCCTGCGGTAGCACCCGTTGCAGCATATGTGGAATCCACCTACCAGCTTTATCCTTCAACAGCAAAGTTACCAAATTGGAATACACAATCCCTGGTTATTACAATTGCAAAACAAACAACTTGGTATATCAACTACAGTGTAAATCATGCGATGCAGAGTATATAGGCCTTACTACAGGTTCTCTCAGAGAACGAATGAACAATCATCGTTTTGACACAAACCACAAAGATCCGGACAAGCCTGTACCCATTCATGCTGGTACCCACAACCAGGACTTTCAAACCTGCTACACCACCAAAATATTAAAAACATTTCCCAAACAGTGCAACAGTTCTCAACTTAGACAGTGGGAACTGGCCCACCAATGGATTACTAAATCAAGACTACCACCAGGCCTCAACAGAAGATAATTTCTTTCTTTCTATTAGATTATCATTTTTCAAATTATTTTTATTTTTATTATTATTATTATTATTATTATTATTATTATTATTATTATTATTATTATTATTATTATTTTTAAATAGGTCTCTACAAATACTAACCATAGCCAAGAAATTTATCTTTACTCCTAAAAACAGTTGGCACAATGTGTTTTTAACAGTTCTTTAAATTAAAAATGGAGTAATCCAGTGTTTGTGTTATTTGTACTCTCTTCTTTGTGTTTGATAAAGTCAACAATGCTGAAATATTATTCTATTTGTGTTAAACTGTGTGTGTGACTACTTCTACTATAGAAGACAGAATAAAGGAAGATGTCACCTTTGTGCATTGGATTCTTCTTATATTTTTCCTCTTTCCCTTGGTGGGATTTCTTCATCAAATTTACTCTTAGTAGTTTATTTTTCCTTTTTCTTTAGTTCTATCACTTTACTTTACTATATGATTATTTAGCCATTGGGCCACCTAATTTTTATACATAAATCAAAATAAATAATATTTCCCAGTAACCACTCTTTATCTTGTAAATCATTGTTGGTATTATCATGCGACCCTGAGAATATTTAAACTTTGGCATAAGAAATCAATAGTAAAGTAAATTCACAAAACAATGAACAATGAATGTTGATTTACTTAATTTCTTGTGGAATTATTTTGATTCACTTTCATTCATATAGGATATAGCATAAAATAATACTTTATCCCAAGACCAATGAGATCGACCTAAATAAAATAATATTAAATGTATCAAGTCTTACAATACTTAACATAATGAGTCTAGATTATTTATAACTAATTGTAAACCAAACAAATAAGAAAGGAAGCATACTAGCCCCGAATTCCATTTCCCTTGCATTTAATATTAGGTCATTATTTGAAAAGTATTCTTACCTTCAAATCAGTAAATGGACGTAGAAGTCACAATATTTCATTTGCTTTTCCCTTCGAAACATTATTAGAGAGCTAAGAAGACAATTAGAAATATGTTACAAGTATTAATTCTACACATTCTTACATAGAGTAAAATTCATGAACTGAGCGAACTTTAGAATTACTATTTTTAAATTAAAGTAAATCCTCATTAATTCTAACCTCAATATTTTGTATTCACACTAATTTAGACCCAATCATATCTCGCTTTGTTAATGATTGCGTTTGTCTGGTTTGAATACACTCATGCAAGCAGTCTTTGTGTCCATTTATTATTCCAGTGCTGAGATTGTGAGTCCAGGACTTAAAGAACCAGGCACACCATCTACACCGCGCAAAACTCCCGCAAGATTGGGTCTTTGATCTCGACACTTGGTTCCATTGCAGGAGGAGATTTTATTTTTAAAGAGAATCAAGGTGTTTCTGAAAATAAACGACATTTGGAAGTTGGATTTAATACACATATCTATTGTTAAATAAAATTTAAGATAAAGATTTTAGAAAAATTAATTACTATGAAATTTTATTTAATGTAATGATTGCAAACCTTATCTCCGATTTTAAAATAAGGAAATAACTATTATATTTTTTATAGTGTGGTTCAGTTAGAACTAATTATATAGTAATTTATTCATGACGATTTGCTAACCTTTATTTTAGGAATGTAAAGTGGTTGGCGATTTTAAACGCTCAACTTTATAACATTTCAACAGTAGGCCTACTTAAACGGTTAATGTTTTCTTAAAAACTGTTATAAGTTTGACTTTTCAAGTGAGTGGACTCACTCGATACCTACAAATTGTTTGTATCTTTAATACTACCAGATGGAAACAAGAGGGAGAAAAGCATTCAATTCAAAACTATCAAAAATATATTTATTAATACTGGGTACATAGACTTAAAATAGATAGTATGAGTAGTCTAGACTAACACTAGACTACTCAGGATTTTGACATCACGATAATTTGTCTACATTAAACAGGTAGTAACGATATATCATGATTTAATTCTTTGAGTTTTTAGGGCTATGTTTAGGCAGGGGTCGGGGGTAGGGTAAAATGTAGTAGGGGGATTACTTTGTTAACAATCACAACCTCTGACTAATGAAGAAACCGGACCTAGAATTTGCTGCCGGGAATAAACATTTGACTGAAGAAGGCTTTGTTAATCTTATGTTCTCAAAATAACAATTAAAAAAAACATGAAATAAGAATGATTATTTGGGGGAGGAGGTGTGATGAACTATGCTTGATGATTGCTGAGCTTCAATCTAGCTTTGATATTTATTTATTATAACAAATAAATATGCTCAATAGTGACTTGATTCATTTATTTTTGTTGTGAGCAGTAAATTGATTTTATATTATTTATATTTTATATAATAAAAGATTAAAACTTATCCAGTAAAATAATAAATTAGAGCCACACAAATGTATTAAATGTATAGACTAAATATTGAGACCAGAATGACCTTTTATTGAAAAGGTATACCGCTACACATATCAAAAGTATTTCTAAAAACCCCAATTGGACTGGCATAGTAGCTTCGATACATTGTATGTCCCTCCCAAAGAACATTTCTGAGTGCAACATTAATCTTTTAAAATGTCAACACAACTTATGACTGGGCACATCTTTCCTCTTGCAAACTGCTTGTCAAAGTTGTTTTAAACAAACAAAACCAATGACACAGTAGTCTTTGTCCCCATCTCAAAATACAGGGTTCTTTAATGTATTTATGTCCAAGGCCTCATGTCAGCATAACTATATTTATACATGTGTGGTGGTTGGGAGATAAGGGAGGTTTTACTGCCGAGCAAGTGATTATTCATGGGAACCAGAGTGAATGGCGATGGATGTCATGACATGACCTTCCACCTAGCAATTATAGATCCAAGAATGGTGGAGCGGTCTAATGTGTTTGACAACCTTCATTTGTTATTGGTTTAAATTCTTTGGCAATATTTTGGAATAACTCAAATTGGAAATAAAAGTATTTATTCACAACATTCAAGGGTATAACAATTTTGCCATCAATCAATTAAATCATATTTGTAATCTGCATCAGTATTAAACTATTGGTAAACAGTACATTGCATCACCTAGTGGGACAATATATTGTGAATATAACACTATATTTCTGAGAAGGATGATGCATCGCTGAGTTATTTGTTGCACTTTTAGCAAAGTTTATGTATACACAAAGCTTAGGACACAATATCAATTACAGCCGTCCAATTCTTAGTTGAAATTATTATTTTATAGTTAATGATTATTAAATTTAATTTATTACTTAACAGTAATCTAAAACAAGAAACTTGAGCAGGTACATAAAACACCAGATCACACCTACTGTAGATCTGGATTAAACATATAGGGATGTATATATATAGATGTATCATATACTATTATATATATATATATATATATATATATGTGTGTGTGTGATGCATCATAATAGACAATGTCACACAATACACAGCCGATGCATCATGGTTAACAATGAATCGTCTGTCCACCATGATGCATTGTCATTCATTATGTCATGGGAGACTATACACTGTATTGGCCTATAAACACTGGTAGAAGATATATCGCCACATCAAAAACTATAATATTGGTATATTGATGTAAATATTTAACAGTTTTTTTTGTTTTGTTTTTTTGTGATATGTTGCCCAACCCTATTGTGGGCATAGAAAGTTTACTTTTATTTCGCATATATAAATAATATAAATTTTAAAAAAAATATTTTTAATTTAATTTTAAGCTACCTAATGAATTTTAGACTAGGTTTATATTCATGCAAAACACAAAACTAATAGTGAATATTGCATAGCGTACAGTGCACAGTTAATAATAAATATACAATATAGTGATTAAAATCTCAATTATATTGAGGGTTTTTTATTTATAGAAATTGACCTAACAACTTTGGTTTGGTATAAATCTTGCTCGTAAAACAATGTCCATTAAAGTGCATCTTCTGAAACATAAAATTAACCCAATTTATTAGTGCCTGCACTATTAAATCAATTTTTATTTTGTTATAATTTTATTACTATCATTAATAACTATGGTTTTATATATAAACATTCTAGATAATGGTCTAATAAAAATTTAATGAAAATCTTGTTTGTAAAGCTGTCCTAAAACTAAGGCTATGCAGGTATGTGTCAGAGGAGGGGGAATATTGTTCCTTAAGTCCTATCAATATTAAGGTGGACTATGCGAGAAAAGGTCGAGAAAAGGTCGAGTGTTTTTTCAGTTACTATATCTAAAAAAAAATTTGATCAAAATAAATATTGCTTTAATACAAACATGTAGATTAATTTTCTTCACATGGTGACATCAAAATTTCTTGAATATCTGTCAAGAGTATCCTGGAGCAGGGTGTCCGGCGACCTGGAAAACCGGGAAATGTCAGGGAATTTGCTTGGTCAGGGAAAATTCAGGGAAAAGTAAGGGAATTTAATTAAATTTCTGGAATTTTTACATGATGCTAACAATTTCACACATTTTGGCTCACAAAAGTAAAAACAACTGTTTTCTTTCAGTCAATACACACTGGATCATTTTTAACACATACGGCGTAGATGGCATTTTATTATCAAGGTCAACGTGTGTCTTCTTTCCACCCCTACACACTCTAGCCAAAGCTATGCGCACGTGCCGAGAAGCTTAAATCTCCTGTGTGTGTGTGTGTGTTTGTGTTTGTGTTTGTGTTTGTGTACAGCCAAAGTTGAGCTGTGTTTATGCGCATGCGCGAGGATTCCTTCCCCATGAAGAAACCTTTTCCGTGTTCCTTTAGGCAAAGTTAAGTTATGTCTACGCATGCGCGAGAATTCCTTTGAGACGAAGGAAAACGCCTTCAACTGTAGACATCGTGTTACGTTTTGTGTTCGTGTTAA
>CABFWB010008968.1:4819-15185 GCA_902151455.1 Timema bartmani
AAAAATAATACTTTTTAAGCCCTCAATTTTTTGGGGGCGTAAAATTTACACCCCCGCCCCCCTTTGCATCACTGATTATAGGCTAAGTAGATTGTGTTAGAACTTGTTTCACTGCTAACATAAATTTACCACAGTACTTTTAAAAAAAGAAAGAAGCAGTTTGAAAACTTTTGAACTAAAAAAATTTAAAAACCAGCTTCGGTGGTTGCATGGACTAAGGTGCTACTCTCGCAGTAGACTAGACTGCCGATGACGATGAGATAGGGGTTCGAATCTCATCGGTCGGGTGTACTCAGGATGGTGTTTCCAAAATAACCCTTCCTCCACGCAAATGCGGGTACACTAACCATCATCCCTAAAATCATTAGTTTAATAATTAGTACATAATATTTTAGCCCGAACAATTGCTAAGAAGTGACGCTTAAGAAAAATGCAAGCCTTAGGGCTTATATTTCACGTCATTATGAAAGGAGGATGGAAATATATTTTCTCACAACATAAGAAGTGGAACTCGAAGAAAGCATTCTGTCAGCCGCGTCTCATGATGGCGAGTGTTTGATAGTATTTTCATAAGGTATTTAGGAGTATATTAAAAATAAAATAAAATATATTAGTATGCATTTACTATATTAAGTAACACAAACAAAGCTCTTTTGTGAGGTTGGTATGCTTGCCATAAGAGCCTTTCTTCCTTATTTAGTTTATTTACTTTGAGTTTGAAATAAGACGCAATGTCTGGTGGTAGTGGTTGATCAACAGTCTTATTGAGCACACGTAGTTAAGGCGGGACTGCAGGGAACGTTTCCAAACTCACTGTTTTCACAGTTTTTATAGCAAACAACTTTGTTGGTCAAAATAAACCAAATCTTGCTTCGGTAGAAAAACAGAGTCTAATTTTCTTGACATGGTGATGTCAACAGTTGTTGACTATCTTTCATGAGCTTAGTGGCACTATCAAACAACCTTTTTAAATGAAAAGAAAAAGTTTTTTGAAATTACAGAACAACTTTGACAGATATTCGACAACTGTGTGCAGAAAATTAAACTCTTATGTTTGTATAGAAGCAATATTTGATTTATCTTGACCAAAAAATGTGTTGCTATAAAAACGGTAGAAGCACTGACCTTTTTACACATTTCCTGTCTCTCCCTCCCCCTTCCCCCCCCCCTTAACTGAAAAATGTGGCGACTTCTACGACGTATTTTGTTGTATCTGGGATTAACATACATTAAGAATAATCCTGGCATGTAGGATGCGTGTAACATTATTGATTAGATGCACGGGAGAACGTTTCCGGGGCTCAGGGGTAAGGAAGATCAAATATAATTAGTTTTAGATTATTCATTAGATGCACGGGAGAACGTTTCCGGGGCTCAGGGGTAAGGAAGATCAAATATAATTAGTTTTAGAATATGCGTTGACATTAATATGGGTTTAGAAGATACACTTTAAATATTTAAATACAATAGACAGCTATATTAAGCTAATTTAGCTAATTTAGCTACTATCCCGGGCACAAACCAGTGGTCATAGATGACAATGGGAAAGTGTTGCACAAAAAGGTGCAATAAAGAAGTTGACTGAAATGGACAATTTCTAACTTAACTTTTTGAATATGTATTTGGGAGAAAGCACAGGAAAGGTGGATAGAAACATATAGAAGGAACGAACACAATATGGCACACTTTACATTGTTGCCACTGGACAAAGAGGTAATGGCTGCCTCTTGAAGGAAATCTCTCGCTACCGCCCAATCCCCCGACCTAGGTTTCATTCTATCGGAACTCGTCAGGAGGGAATATGTTTTATGCGTTTCACTTTCCTTCCCGACCAGTGGATAGAAGATACTAGATAAACAGTGACCAAGTTTTGGCTAACCAGTGTGCGGATTGTTACCAATCTCTTAGTATTAGTGACCTTAAAGAGATAACAAATAGATTGTTTTGATTGAAACCTAGCCATTGTATAAGAGACAAATATCAAGTGTATACACTATTTGGTAACAATGCACTTAGCAAGAAGTTTGGCCCTTCTACGCGCTATTCAGTCTTCCTCCGGAGTGACGCACACGTCATATAAACAAGTTGAACCTCCTGTGTTTGGTTAACAACAGTTGCTTCGTTTAATTACTTTAGTTCAGTTTCTTAGTGTGTTGGGAATAGGAGTAATTTATTTTATTCTTTATACAAGTGTTATTTTAATGCCGCCACTTCTCCTAAAACACACTCCATGGATTAACAGGGAGTAGGAATGGTAGTTCTCAGTTATATAGATACATGTTAAGCCAATATTTCTCCTTGTCGACTGAGTGAGGACGTTATGTCGTGAACTAACCGGGTATCAATGTCAATGACACCACCCCCAGATGCTATTTGAGATCGGCGCACCCCCCATTTTTCTAATCATTAGAATATAATCTGTTCTATGTATAGAAAATCGCACCCACCTCCCCTCATATCAATAATTCATGTTATAAAACCACAAAACTGAGAATTTGGCACAATAAATCAGAGTCAAATGTGTTTTAACATACGTTTATTTTTACACTAACTCTAGTTGTAATAATATTGAATATAATAGTAATAGTTAACACTAAAAAGGTTAGTTAGGTCTACATGACAATTTATTCTTTATGAAAAAGTTAACATTTATTTATTTGGGTCTAGTATTAGTGAGATAAGTGAAAGCACTCCTTTTTCCCCATCACTTGTTGAAGATCAGGTTGAAGGCTCGACACTTTGACTAGAAACTTCGAATGCATGTCAAGTCATAGTTCTACACTTGTTTTTTCATGTATCACTGCGCAGGCGGGTGGGGAGGAGGGGAAGTGTTTTATTGATTAAGATTAGGCCTACTGTCGTTTATTATTTTAACTTTTTATTTTGTTAAATTTTGGTGGATTTTGGAAACCACTGCTCTATGGCATTAGGAACTAGGAACAATGTTACAGAAAAATTGAGAAAATAGAAACTTCTTTGTCCACCAAAGAACATAAGAATGAAATTCATTAAAAAAGACCTGAATTAAAAAGTGCGTATATTTGTTTATAGCTCAGAAACTATTGGTTTTATAAATATATATTCCAAATAAAAGATTTGTATCCTTAATAATACCACAACTTTAAAAGGATAAGTTATTTCGTATCTTAAATAGTTGCGGAGAAATTATGAAAATTGGAAATTTCCCTTATTTAAGGTACTCTCAAAGTCATTTTCATGAGAAATTGAGAATTTCCATCTTGTTTATTATTATAAACAATGTCCACATATAAAATTTAATCAAAATTTTTTGAGTGAATTTTTAGAAAATAGAATTTTTCTCTTCTTGTCCTTTAGTAAACTACCCTTAATTTTAGGGTTAGTTATATAATTACAAAAACACCTTTGGGGGGGAGGGGCTTATGAAAACCCCAGATATCAAGCTTTAGCCCAATCGGTAAAATAGTTTCGGCTCTAGCCCGAGGTACAGACAGACAGACGGCAACGCGAAAACAACTTTTTTTGTTTCAGGAGGTACATTTATGAAAATCTTGAGTTCAATTTTTTTTGACGATCACAATACTTTCCTTCCAGAGTGTCGAGAGAAAGTAAAAAGGAAGATTTAATATGAGGACAAACAAATCGCTTAGCATTGTGCACTAAATGCAATAATAGTGTTTTATTTTGTGTATATATTTTATACAATGGCACGTTAGTATCCCATTGATTCAGTCCTTGGGGACGTCGTGCACGTTAGTATCCCAATGGTTCAGCCCTTGGGAACGTCATGCACGTTAGTATCCCATTGGTTCAGTCCTTGGGAACGTCATGCACGTTAGTATCCCATTGGTTCAGTCCTTGGGGACGTCGTGCACGTTAGTATCCCAATGGTTCAGCCCTTGGGGACGTCATGCACGTTAGTATCTCATTGATTCAGTCCTTGGGAACGTCATGCACGTTAGTATCTCAATTGATTCAGTCCTTGGGAACATTTCCCTTAGTACGGCACTGGCTGTCATCACACGCCAATCAACTCTGTGATACAGTCGGCTACAAATCGTAAAGCTAAGCCAACACTATTGCACGTGCATCATTTCTGATCAAACACTAATGGAGATAAAATGTTAATAGAAGTTAATACTGAATATTGTTGAAATATTAGATACATATGGATTAAGAAAACTGCACTGAAAATGCTATTTTTCACCTTTTTAGAATGGTTTCACAGATAAGCACTGTGCACAAATCTCTATTCTGTCTTAATAAGGACATACTGTAGCTGCTAACAAGAAACTTTGTCGCTTTGCCCCCCATCGTCACCGCGAAATATTTCGAGCTATCGTTCAAAAACGAAGGCACTGCACACATTTTTGGCTTATCTTGGCATTTTCTTTTCCCTTTTACTCCCAAACCTAGCGCGAGTCGGGAGCCGAGTTGGGACTTCTAGGAAGCTCTAGAATAGTCGAGCAGAAATTCGTTAAAGTCAGAAACCAGGTGGGCTTATAACGTTATGGGGTGAATCTGTCTGACATTAGGAGAACAAACAGGGGAGAAGAAAAATACAAATGCCAATACAGTTGTGCTGTGACCCTCCAGTTAAATTAAGTCACTCGGTAGAACATTATTTGCAGGGAGTCGAACTGGAACATGAACTGGAACAGATAACCGAAATTAACATTTATTTTTAAGGAACCAGAATTGGAACTGGAACCCTAAAACACTATTCTGAAGAACTGGAATCGGAATTGGAACCATTAAATAATTTTAGGTTCATAAAGGTTCTTAAAGGTTCCTAGTTGTACAGGATTGTTTATAAATTTCACATGTTGCACACAATTTTTCTTTCCTAAGCTTAGTTTAATTTTGAGATTTTGTGTTTCCCCCCTTCTCAGTAAGTTCTGAAAGGGCTTGATATATTCTAGTTTACTACTTTGTTTGAAACTCTTTTCTAAGGTGATTAGAAAAAAGTTAATGAGCATTAAGAAATCATCTCTTTTGGACATGCAGTCTAAGCCTATTGTACTTGGTACTTCCTGGAAATGAAAACTGATAATCTGGTGGTTGGTTGAACTTCTTATAATAGCGGGTAGGGGAGATGGAGGATGGCAAAATGAAAACTTTCAATTCTTTCACTAAAGTTTAAAGTGAACGTGTTCCTTGTGTACAGTTTTGTTAGTAAGTGGTTTAAATAATATTATTGATGGGGTACGTTAGAAAACTCAGTTCGGAAGTTTTTTGACCACGAGGTTGACTGTCACAGATCAAGATGCAAACTAGAAAGATGCACTATTGTTAGTAAGGTACGTTATAATATTATTTAATCTAGCGATACTTTTGATCCAGAGTGTTATTTCCAAAGTGCCTCCCCGCTCTCCTTCCACGCAAATGTGGATACACTTCCTCTAAATATACAAATATAACCTTCCTAATTCATTACAAAACCATTATCGAATCTAGTACATTGACGTAACCCAAATTGATAGAAAGACGCTGTGCTAAAATTAAAAAATAATAATAATTAAAGAACCAGAATACTATCATGAACTGAAAATAACCGGAACCTTTGTTGTGCTCTGACCGGAACCAGAACCGATAAAAATGTATGTTCGATTCCCTTCTTATTTGTGTAGGCTGAGGGGTAAAGAGTAGCAAAGTGTTGAATTTTTGAGGGTCTGACTCTCCCAACCCAAAGGATTCTATTTGAAGTTGATTCTTAATCTCTGATCACATACGATAACATCAAAGGGAAGGGAAATACACTTAGAGGGAGGAGGAGAATTTATTCCAGGAGGGGGAGAGGCAAATTATTTCCACTTTCACTCACCCCCACCACGTTTAAACAATTCAATGATGTTGCTTTGTTCACGCTGCTCTTTGCTCTTGGAACTTGATCGCCAACAGCGCTCCGTGGAGATCTCGCGCACTGTCCCTCCCGGAAGCTATTGTCCATGAACAATGGCGTGGTACTTTGATCGACCGCTACGAGCCATTGCCACACTATCTATCACTCGTCTCTGGAGCTACCTTGGACTTGGTGGACTTTGGAGCAGTCACAGCCATACTTGTAGGCCTACATCGGGACTGGAAATTATCAACAACTCAAACAACTACGATATAACTTACAAATCGGCACTTGAAATAATTGACTAAAATTTAACTATTGACTTTTGAAACAATCGCTTACTAAATTAGGAATTACAATTAAAATAATCAAACAGGACTCAACTAATTTTAACATATCATCGGGAATTTAAATAATCAAATAGGAATATATTGATTTTAACTTAGAGATTGTAAATTGAAATAATCACACAGAGACTTTGATTTGATTGACAGAATCTTACATTGTGATGGACGCGGGTAAATATAACCACAAATAATGTGATGTTCCTTTAGGAAACAAAATACTAGACCAAGCGCGCTATTCATCCCCTTCCCCAAGGGTTGTCAACCACCCCCGGAATCGACAACCTCACTTTTCATACTCGCCAAGGTCCCCAGGACATGGATCAAAATTCAAATTCTGTCACACTTTAAATGCATACTCAATGTGAGCTAGCGCCTCCACTAATAAGCACATAGCCCGAACGGGTAGTAAGACGTGCTGCTAAAAGAAAAAATGTTTAAACCCTAAAGAATTGACTTTGGTTGAAACGACAATAATAATTGCGCTCCAGGCCTTCGCCTATATTCGCCTATTAGTCCTGATAGGACTTTGCCTATATTCGCCTATTAGTACTGATAAGCCTTAGCTTATTCTGGATTTCAATACATTATATTATGTAATGTTTATTTTCATTAGTTTATATCATTGATTATCTTAAATTAGACCTAAGTAGGCCTACAATCTTTATTTACATGTAAAAAGCGTTCATCTTCGAAATTTCTATTTAAAATAGAGAATGAATGAATTGAAAACTGTATGTTTAATAAGAGTGTGTATCCTATATAAAGTTGTTACCGTCCCTTGGTGGAATTAGAAACGATAGAAACTTGAACCCTGACATTTGAAGCAGCTATTACACTCACTGAACAATTTCCACTGCTCTCCTAGTCAATCCTATGGTTGAATAACCTTCTCTGAAAGTTCACGTACGAAACGCCATGACCTGAACAACTCACTATCATCAATGAGAATGAGTTGTGGAGACCTCGGCTGTCTCAATATTCTCACAGATCACACAAATTACTTTCAGTTACCAACTTTCTATATTTATTCCATTGGGTTTCTAAATATTCCTTTTACACCCTTACATGAACACGCTTCGGTGACCATATCGTCTAAGGCGTCTCTCTTGCAATATACTGGACTGTCGACGACAGGGAGGTCAGAGTTCGAATCTCGAATAGGTGTAAGCTACTGAGGCTGGTTTTCCTAAATGGTTTTACTCTCTCTCTCTCCCTCTCTCTCTCTCTCTCTACGCAATCAATTTTCAGCAACACGTCTTCCTACCGTTTGGGTTTTATGCCTATGTAGTGTGTTGTGGGCAACATGAGCTATAGACCGATCAATGGATCAAAGTCACGGGGAAAATATCTAAATATCAAACGATCTTGATATTGACTGCACAGCATGTTTATACAAACCTAAAACTGAACAAAGAGCCCGTGTTTCTACAAACCTAAAACTGATCAAAGAGCCTGTGTTTCTACAAACCTAAAACTGATCAAAGAGCCTGTATGTATACAAACCTAAAACTGATCAAAGGGTATGTGTCTATACAAACCTAAAACTGATCAAAGAGCCCGGGTTTCTACAAACCTAAAACTGATCAAAGAGCTCGGGTTTCTACAAACCTAAAACTGATCAAAGAGCCCGGGTTTCTACAAACCTAAAACTGATCAAAGAGCCCGGGTTTCTACAAACCTAAAACTGATCAAAGAGCCCGGGTTTCTACTAGTCAAATTTGATCAAAGAACCTGCATAGCCACAAAGTCAAAACTTATGCTGTTTTTTTTAGGACTTCATATTTTAAATTATTTAAAGCGTAGTAGTATCAGTCGAACCCAAACCTTTTTGAGGGAAGAAGTATTAAATGTTGCTTCAAGAGCGCTTCATCACTATTCCTTCCCCACCTCAGCGCTTCTGGTTAGGATGTTGAAAGGGGGAAGAAGGAAGGAATTGTGAAGTTCTACAGTTCAAATCGATATAAGTGGTACTCTCGAAACAAAATGTTAGAATCCTCAGGATATGACGTCAGTTGAAGGTCATGTTATTTCAACCTAAAATACTAGTCTTTTTTGCTTTCAGCCATCAGCCCATGACATACAGACAGCCTGGTCTAACCAGGAACTTTCTTTCTATTTAATAAAAAACTTGGTTTTATTACTGGAATAAGTCCATGACGTAGTGAAAATGTAAATACATTGCAAATAGACCATACAGTATATTAATTAGAATTACATTAAATTACATAAAACCCTTTTAATATAAACAAGATGGCGCCCGAGAAAAGCAAAACTATTTATTACCTTTATTCTAAAGTGCTGTTTTGCTTTCATACAATATTATTTGAACAGGTATTTGAGATGTGTAACTAGCTAGGTCCGTTGTAAAAATAAGATGGATAGTAAACTAGAGCCATTTTATAATACTGCATAATAGCAAACGTGTTATTTTCATGCTTATTTTGAAAACGTACATTTATCAAGAAGATTTTCTGTGGATTCTATACAATAGTATAACTATAGTAGCCTATATAGTATAGTCCAACTATGTTTTGTTTAGTTCGTGTAATTACTTGCATTCTGTTCATTATTGTATTTGGTGTAAGGTGATTGTATTGTACCAAACACGGTCTTGGAGAACTTTATTAGTGTATTATATTACAATGTTATTTGTATTGTTTCAGATGCGGATTTGGAAGAGCTAATCCAGGAGGTGGTGAAGGCCAGCAACCGAGGGGTGTCCGCAGCCCGTAATGTTTCCGGGGAGCCGAACTGGAGCTTTGGACAGTCCTTGTTCTTCTCCAGCACGGTCGTCACCACCATAGGTGAGGGAACTATTTTCTCGGCGACCGAGTACAACGTAGGAGTACTTCCAGGAAAATGCTGTTGGCTTCGATAGGTGTAGAGAATTTTAGTTTTTAGATGCTTTCTGCGAGTCATAGGGATGAAATAAAATTGGTCACATAAGGCATGCTTTCACGGTTGACCTGGTATCGATGTTAACGAAATGTTTATGACCAAGACGATACCAGAGCTCGCTTTCCTTGACCAGACTAAAGAGTATGGTTACGACCAATGAGCCGAGAATTTGGCGCTAATTTCAAAACAGCATCACTTCTTATGTTATATCTAAATGAGTATCACTTAGTTTTCGATGGATTTTAAGTTTGTGTAAATAAAATTAACAGCAATTACTAGCCACAAATACATGACAGTAATTAGGTACTTAAAAACCATTTAGTTGCATGATCTAGTCCTATTTAATATTACATACGTACTTCGTGTTTTCTTAAAGCTATTTTTGGAAAGATAGGTCTAGCTTGATATGTTAGTAGATATTAGAACTAGTCTAAATAAGCAACAATATAACTAAGAATAAAATTAAATATTCCATTTTCCGTCGATTTGCAATACATGCACCCAGTAGCAGAAGCGGATTTATACTGTAGACCCACTAGGCACGAGCCTAGGGGCGGCGGCTTTAGGGGGGGCACATTTAGAATGACATTTTTATTTTTATTATACTATTTTTATTTTAATAATTACGTTTAAAAAATTATTGACTAACATTATCGAAATAATTAAAGTCAATAACTCTTCTTTGCAATCGCTTTATAACTGACATCTTCACAATGTTGACTTAAACTACTGTACAGGCCTGATTATCTTTCGCAGAAATCTATTTTCAAATACTAATCTCCGCCCCCTACCCTACCCCCCTCTACCCCCATCAAAACCTCTTTCCTCCAAAACTTCCTAATGCCCTTGACAAAAATAATTTGGGGGCGGGGGGGCACATCATATACTCGTGCCTAGGGGCGCAACATTTTTAAATCCGCCACTGCCTAGTAGATTACATAAATTCACCTACCAGCTGTTAGATCTACTCTACTCCAACCGCCATTTTTGTTTAAGAAAAAATCTCAAAAACGTTTTTGCACTCCAACTTGGTCAGAACCACTTGCTTGATAACACTCGATACCAAGACATAACCAAGTCAATCGCGAAAACTCGTCTAATATCAACCCTATGATCAAGTTTGAGAAATATCCGCCATATTGTTATTTTACTTTCTCGTGACCCCTCGGAGATTGTAATTATTGTAATCGTCAAATAATAACGATATTTACGATATTTTGATGTATGTATGTCGACGTTTAATGACTCTCTGAACCTGAGAAAGTGGTTCTCACGACGTCATATGTTATGTAGGTATGTG
>CABFWB010008969.1:0-15183 GCA_902151455.1 Timema bartmani
TGGACTGGATTGATTTAGATCAAGATAAGGATAAGGTGTAATGAGGTGGACTGGAAAGAATTATTTAAAGATAGGGATAGTGTGTAATGATGTGGACTGGAAAGAATTAGCTCAAGATCGGGATGGATCGCGTACTTTAATGAGTGTGGTAACGAAATTTGAGTTACTTATTCCATAGAGCAATTAATTAAAGTCATAGTAATTCTATCAATTTTATCGTTTAGTTTTGAAATATTGTTATTTATTAAATCCATGTTTGTTTTTGTGTATATATATGCTGATATTTATATGAAAAATAGTATCTGGTAGTTAATAAAGTTACCTAAACCATTTTAATATATCCATACATAGAGGTATGCTATCTGCAGCTGTTAATGTTTAGATATTATTAATAACTACAAAATAATATAAATAATATAATAAAATATTATTAACGTTACGGCAAAGAAATTTGTTTGGATTCTCTAGATTGTTCTTAAAAAAAATCATAGTATATATACCATATAGATTTAAATGTAATCCCAAACGCAAAAAACTTGTGTGAATTTGATTTTTATTTTTATTTTTTGGATGCTAGTAAAGTTCATGCCAATGGGTTTACTGTAAAAAGGCTTCTGTCTCATCTTGTTTGTTTTTCTTGCTATAGGGAGGACAGGATTAAATACTAACTGATTATATACTTAGGTGTACTTTTCGAAAATATTTTTTTTTCATGTTTATCACTGCAAATGAGACTACATTTCTTCCCAGCTATACGGTTGTGATCTCTACACAAGTGTAAATACGCGTTATAGTCTTAACGACTAGCAAGACTTAGTTTATGTAACAAAAATTTCCTTGTAAAAATATTCAAAATAAAGAGGTAGGAATTAATGAATTAAATAAATTAGAAATTTTGAATTATTATTATTATAACAAGTTTATAAAATAAAAATCTTGTTTCGTGACTACTTTCTGTATTTTCTTCCTACATTTATTGTGTGAAATTCTAATTTATTTTATTAGATTTGTCCGAATCGACGGTTGCATAGTCTGGGGTGTCAATCTCGAAATATATTGGTTCCATGGTGAATGATATATAGGAGATGGAAGCTCGTTCAGATGTACTGATGGTGTTTTACCTCCTAAATGGTTTCAAGCTCTAAATTCACTAAAATAAGGGTACAAATAATCTTAAGTCTATCTTCTAAATCTTTACTCCATTAATACTAATCATCGGATATCCCAAACAGGTAGTGAGGACGAGTGCAATAAACAAATTGTATAATTTAAGTACATAAAATAGTTTGACTCGGTAAGCGAGAAATTGCCGTGCAGTCGTCCTGCTTCAACAAAATATTTAATTCAATGATGTGTTATTTAAAACAATATACTTTACTACAAAATAAAGTCGAAAGATTCCAACATGACTCTTTTTCTCTAATGAATCTTTATTTTAAGTTTTATTTATAGAAATAATGTGTGAAAATATAAAATATCTAATTTTTAACGACTTATAAATTATATTTGCGGAGTAATGAGGTTAGGCTTGATGAAAAAGAGCTCTAAATCTATCCTTCCCCCAACAAATATAATCATTTCTTAATGAGCTCACAAAAGAAAAGATTAATATACTTGAGAACTGGCAGTGAGCTTTTCT
The DNA here is from genome assembly GCA_902151455.1 of Timema bartmani. Classification (NCBI taxonomy): domain Eukaryota; kingdom Metazoa; phylum Arthropoda; class Insecta; order Phasmatodea; family Timematidae; genus Timema; species Timema bartmani. The sequence continues at coordinate 1,640 of CABFWB010008969.1, forward strand.
CTTTACTTTAAGATAAAAAGATTCGTAGTTTTCATTTCCCTCTTTCTTACTGACATAACTAAAGTTGATTGTAAGTGAAGGCTGAAACCGATAAAAAGCTTAGACTGAATAGAGAAGGAGATCCATTGAACCGTGCAGGCCATTGTATTTTAAGCAATATGCCATGAAAGCTATTAATAATTTATTGCTGAGGAGGCCGTCTTAACTGGATTTTGCTATTTATTATTATTATATATTTCGCTAAAATTATTTTATTTTAAAGGTATATCTTATTTTAGATTACCAATTAAATTTTTTTCTTATAAAAAATCGGCAAAGAAATTTTAAATAAATAAAACTTGATTGGCTATTTTAAGTGAATCCTCTGCAATCCTATAAAATTCTTTTTTTAAAAGCTCTTTACATTTTAAAGCCAGAAAGAAGACGATGTAATATCAACCGGAGGAAGGGTCATTCAAGGTTCTTCAAGTTTTATTTGTATGAATTGGTTGATATATGCCATTTAGAACAAAATTGATTATTAATCATCAACAGCTTGACATATTCTTCCCAACAAAAATTCATAATTCCATTTCACGTCCTTAGCGTATAAATTCTTTCTGGGGACTTTATTTTCCCAGTCGCTACTTGAAAGGGTACTCCCCAAGCGTTGCTCCTTAATTCTTTCTATACATAAGGCTCCCAGGTCTCCCTCTTGACAGACGTTAGGGTGGTTAAATTCTTCCTCCTTGTTCCCATAAATGGTGAGGAGTAGAACGTGGCCATCAGGGTTGGAGCATCTCTGTTACATCCTGCACGCCATCCTCATACTTCCTCCTAGGCTTCCAAGTTTCTCTCCCAAAGGTCTATTACAAACATTCAATGTTTCTCTTATTACCGGAATCGAAATCTTCATGGCTCTAAGCATCGAACACGTGGATCCTCTCTAACTAGCATTGATATTCCCACCTTTTCCACATCCGGTGGAAACACAGGTACTGCTCTGAGGTTATCGTAATTAGCCTTTTTGATGTTGTATCTGAGACTTGAACCCGTCCCTCCTTCTTCAGTCATCTCTCTTCATATCTCAAAGGTGATCACATTGTGGTCACTAGTGGTCATCCCACCCTGTACTTTCAGTCCCTAACAATCCCCATCACCTCCCTGTTACAGATTGTCACATCTATATTTGAACTGGCTCCATGGCGTCCCACATAAGTCGGTGGGTTACCTAAATGATTCAATACTTCCAATTATCTCGCAACTATAACCACTTCCAAATTCTCACACCTCTTGTACGATCTATATCCACCTATTCTTCCATCTGACCTTAATAGGGTGTCGCTGGAACACAAAGATGATCTTGCGTTCACATCATCAAGATATATTATTGGAGTTCCCTTGAAAGTGTCATCTATCACTTCTATCTGATCCAGGTACTGTACAATATTCTCCCTGAACTTGAACTAGATTATAGCTCAGTTGACTGCGCCTATTCCCGATCAAATTTTGACGCAAGTAACCTCAACGTTGCAAAATTGATCCACATTTGTTACCGTAATATAATTATAAAAAAAATCATTATAGCACTCATCAGTGATTTACCTACTGTCACAATTCATGCAGTAGCTGGTATTTTCTGAATCCTACCACTCTACTATAAAGGTCTTGAAAGCATACAATATCCACCTAAAGTTCCTCTTTCCTTTCCTGGTCTCGTCCATAACGGTTGCACTCCACATATCGTTTAACTACCCAATTTCTATTGTTTGGTTAACTATCACGGATTATGTATGAAAACACTTTACTTGAGCCAAACCTCCATCGAATCAAACGGTATGTGACCGTTGGCTTAACAAAGTGTTGGTAAGTTTACTAAACATTGAATACCACATTCCTCCTTTCAAATATCTTTTTAACCTTGTCCAGTAGTAGTTTAGCATCTGTCGGGAGGTTCATCGATCTAAGCTGGATCCTATCTAAAGCTTCAGTGGTAGGGAAAGCTATGGATCCTCACTTATTATAACCAGTCGTGACCATATTCTTCATCTCCAAATAGAGAGTTTGTTGCTCCTCTTACCTTGAAAGCTGGAGGGTCTCTTCGAAATTCCCATATATCCTGCCCAGGTCTAAAAGATTAACCTGACCACTCGGGTTGTTTTATTCTTCTACCACTTCTCCTTGCTTTCCCCCTTTAATTCCTTACCTTTTTCTGCAGTTGCTACTATTTCTTCCACTGGAAGTAACTTACCTCCAATTCCTTTAGTTCTCTCTTCAATTTCTTCTGTCATTCTACCATGTACAAGTATGGGCCTCTTCTTCCAAAGTTTCCACTTTCAATCTCCAAATTTCCAGTAATTTATTTGTGTTCCTCCATAGTCAATCCGAATTCGATGTCACTACGAGCATCAACTTCTATCCTTTCAACTAAATATTCTTTCCAGGATGTACTCAACATTCCTTGTAGCCATACTCACCCTTGGGTCAGCTGCCCTCCTTAATTCCTCTTCTTACTTGATGGATGGTTTTTTTTTGTACGAACATCTGAACCTAGAGGCTGGAATTTAAACAAATGTATTTGACTTATATTAACTTAATTAACAACCATAAAAATGAAGATATATTAACTCTGAGCGATAGATTCTATACAACATTTCAAATAGTTGTGTATTGAGGGCTGGGGTAGATCCTGTACACGATCATTGCCACCTGGAAGGAGAAATGTTAATATTTTGACTATACTCACTTAGGCCTACTCTTTACTTTTTTTACCCTTTTTAATGATTTCACCTTTTTAACCTCTATAAGTATTTTTGGGCTTTGAAATTCTTTTGCTCTTTTTGGCCACTATACCCTTTTGTCAATTAGTTTTACTTACTTGAACTATGTCATTAAAAAGGATATGAAAGTTCATTGCCACACCTACAAATATACACCACCTGTCCCTAGCATGAGTCCCCTTATTACTTCCTATCCCTATATTGAGCTAGCTCTTTCCAATCCCCTTTATTACACCTTATCCCTATCTTGAGCTAGTTCTATATAGTCCCCCCTTGCTACACCCTATCCGTACCTTCAGCTAATTCTATCCAGTCGACCTCACTACACCCTTTTTCTTTCAAGTCCATTCTACTGTTATCCTGTCGACTAAGTCTTCCCAATGGTCTCTACCCATTAGGTTTGCCCGTCAGTATTCTGAACAAAGATCTATATTCTCTCCTTCACGATATATTTTCTTCCCAACATAATCTATGAGACTTGATTATCCTAAAAATGTCTATTGATTAGTGCCGGGTACCCTTTTTAACCCTGTTACTTGTTTTATCGGTTATACACCTTTTAATTTGTATTAGTTTTACTTTTTTACCGTTCTACAATATTTACAATTTTATTTATTTACTTTTTTTTATCAATTTTTTAAAAATTTAATCATATTTATTTTCAACCTTTATTTTGTATTATTTTAACATTATTCTTAATTTAACCATCTTACCCTTTTTACCATAAATGTTATCTCTCGGGCAAAGCCGGGTACTCCAATAGTAGACGAATTTATATTAAATTGGGCATCAGAGACTGGAATAATGTTCGGTTTCTCAATCATCTCTAATCTGTCGGCATTGCCTGAGATCTTCGGAACGCAACACCAATTTGATCTCAGAAACAGCCATTTCAAATCAGTGCACATCTGTATATGACAGCGCATGTGCTGAAGAACTAACAGTAAGCAGTTGTGGATTCACACGTTCATCGAAAAACTAGCTCAGAACATAAACGTGATCACGTGACGAGCTATAAGCCAATCACAAGATATCCGCCTTACCTACATTAATACACCCAAACGATAATCGAACTTTGGTCTTCCCGTCATCGGCAGTCTAGTTAATTGTGAGAGTAGCGCGTTAGACCTGACGGCCATCAAAATTGGTTATATATTATTTTAATTGTGTCACCTTCAATTTAATACATTATTACATAACACAATATGAGAATTTACTAAATTGGTCACCGACTGATAATACAACTGAACCAACTGCCTTTTATCTTAAAACAGATTGTGCATTTTTCACCCATGTCCGGCTACATTTTAAACTATTAACACCAGACACTAAGAGTCCAATAGGCCAACATTCTGGGTGACTTTTCTAAGTCTTCGGAAGCTATTTTACCACCAGACACTAAAAGTCCAATGGGCCAGCTTCCTATCTGACCTTTCCTTCAGAAGGGATTTTACCACCAGACACTAAAAATACAATCAAATTGTCTAAATCTATGTAGTCAAAATTTGTTCTGTGCGTTGATTGTTTGGACTATATTAGTGAAATTTTTGCGAACTTTATAAATTGAATGTAAGGAGGTATTAAAATATAATGTCTATCAAGTAGATCACAACAGTTTAATTGAATTTAGTAAAAAGAAATTAGGAAAGCACAGTGTAAAATCAAAGATTGAACTTGACTTTTATGATATAATGTATACCACCATATTTAATAAAACCACACTATAACGGTTAAGCTAACTTTAATTTAGAAACAGGCCCATATGATTAATTTAATAAATTCTGAATTGAATTTAACTTTATCTTTATTTTGGGACGGGTTGAATTCTGAAGATTCTTAAAGGACAATATCTTATTATTCTGTAGGGAGGCTTATATGTTGAGAAACAACGCATTTAGTGACTGAACTATTTCTGTTGTATTTTCCAGATCAAGGTTATTAACCTACTCAACACTATATATTGTACTGTATATCCCGTTCACACTGAAAGATAGTAGTCTTAACATTAATGACTGTAATAGATCTATTTATCACCATTTTTGTACCATTTTATAATCAAAATTGCTACCTTTCAAATTAAACAACAAATACAATTTAGAATTATAGTTTATAAGTAATATTTTTTTTAAGTGTAGACTAGTTATTATTATGGACATAGCTATATCAAATTAATTGGTAGGACATATTGTTCATGTTACTAGTGTGTTTCAATTTTCTGAGGTAATGCACCTTTTTGTTGACTGACTGGAGACCGGAAGTACCTGTTGAGAAATCTCTAACGTTTCTTCCATCTCGTATGACGTACAATGAGTGACTATAGTCACATTCTAACATTTGTTTAGTTGGGTTGAAAATGTACCTGCAGGNCTCTAGTCGCATGCTAACATAGTTTTAGTTGGGTTGAAGATGTACCAGGTAGTCAATTGAACAGGGGTATCGTAATCTTCAAGATGGAGTCCATGATTTAATATAAAATAGCACATGTTAATGAGAAACTATGATAGTTGGATGTACCAACTAAACTGTAGTATATTATAGGTATAAGTATTTACCATCAAATTTTAAACGTATAATATATTGGTGCATTACATTTAGGATTCTTCACGGTGACAACGTGATTGTTTAATCACTTCAAAAAATGTTTAATCAGGAAGTATATAATGCATGATTATATTTCCATATATTTTTTAACGATAGCAGAATTTAACACTACAATATATTGAGAAAGATTTAAATAAAGTCAGCATTCAAAATAAACAGCATGAAATCAAATTAATTTACTATATGAATATATATATATATATTTTTTTTAAAATCCATATATATTAAATTGCTTAAGCTGTGTTCTTCAGTTACAGCTAAGAGAAAATATTCTTGGATTTTCAAGGAACATAGTGTTTAATTTTATAATCAATTGATAAAAAACAAAATAAGTTAATGGAAAAAAATTAGAAAAATGTTATGTCTAATGGTTCATATTAAGGAATAGCCACAATCTTGTTTTTCATTCATTTTGATTGAAAATAGTTATGTGCAAATATATGAGGGTGTGAAGTGTCATAACATATGTTAATAAAAAACTGAAACCATTTGAAATTTCAGAGATTGTATTAAATTCACAATGCAATATTTTAGGGTATAATGAATAATAGCTCTCACATTAACGGAAAAAAACCATATCAATTTTATTGAAAAGGTCATAAGTTTTAAGTTATAGGAGCAAATAATGAAATTTTAGGTTAAATCAAATATTTTCTATTAATTTGATGGGGGAAAAAATTACGTTGCCCCGGACAGTCTTTCTCGCTCTTTTACCTAAAAATATAAACATTTACTAAAAACTCGTAAGCTCATTGAAACTAAATAATATACATATTTGCAGAATCATTATAGTAATAAAGCATCACATTCTAACAAAGAGCATAACAATAATCTCTTCATTTTCCTATTCCTTTAAAAGTTATTGGTTTATATTTATACATTTCATTTAAAACTGTTTTATTTTTAATAGTCTTACAATTATTCAATGATAAATAATTTAGTATTTCAACGAGGTACGTAGTTATAATCAGTAGTGTTGATAAATTTCTATGTAAACAAACCTTCAAGTCATTTTATCGGTAAAAGTAATTGCGTCATTTTGTTTGTAATATTGAAAAGTGTCTGGATACATATTGTAATCTAAATTCTTATTGATGATTTTGAAAATAATCTCTTATAAACTACCCATAACTTTAGGGTTGGATGGATTATTCCAAACATTCTCATGTATAGCCTTATAACTACCCTAGAAACAAAGTTTCAACCCTTGGTAAAATGGTGTCGGCTCTAGACCAAGATACAGACAAGACAGAAAGAATCGAAAACTCTCTTTTCGGTTTCGATGGCATATAAAACGAAAATATTCATCGTAATCTCGAGGTCAAAAAAACTCATTACAATGTTATCTCTTTAGTTATATGAGAATAATTCAAAAATTATGCAGATCTCACCATTTTTGAAATATTCATGATTATAAGGAGAGAAAATAATGACGCGCCTCCCATCTGTGACCTAGGGGTGAAACATGCTGAGCTACAATTAATAATTTTGGTTAAATCTAGTAGCAAATACACATACTATATTTACGTTAATTCGAACTTAAATTGTTCTATATCACTGCGTAGTTCTTGTCCCCAATGATGAATTTGGTTCTAAATCAACCAACACATACAAATAAAACTTAAAGAAATTGAAGTACATTTTCTCCGGTCTATATCCTATCGTCTTCTTTCTGGCTTTAAATTGTCCAGAGCTTTAAAAAAAAGATAGATTCAGTAAGAAAAACTATCTAATTTTAATTTTGTGTTAAAAAGAATAATTTGATATTTACAAGTTTTATTTTTTTGAAAGAATAATGGCGATAGTATTGTAAAAGATTTGGCGACTCTTCTACTAGCTGGCGACGGGACACAAAAGTTGAAGATTTTAATAGCGACATTTAACATGAAAATATTGTGGTACTCACAAAATAGTTTCATTTAAATTATTTACCATACGCATGAAAAATAATTATTTTAACTTGATGAAATATAACGCAAAAATAATGTGTATATAGGAAACCACTATTATAATATATTGAAATACATAATGTTTCCTGGCAACAAATACTAATAAATGTTTGATTGTAAAAAAAAAGAATTTTATTAATGAACCTAAGATTTATTAGAAATATAAACGACAATATTACACGCAATACTGTAATATAATATTATCCACGACACTACGGGAGCCTCACATACAAGGCTAAAAGTACAAAAAGATAATAAGGGAAATCATCACCCAAGATATATTAATATTTAATCAAGGTATTCTATGATAAAAACATATTTTCTATAGGTATCTCACACATGGCCATCTGTACAATATCAATCATTGCAGCGATGAGTGCCAGTGGATACTTCGTTCCTCCAATGATAATTTTCCCCAGAACCAACCCTATCCGATCTACTGATGAGATACTGTCCTCTAAGCTCTATTGGATCCATCTTGATGGGTACAATACCCATCTTTCCACTAAATGGTTAGCTCATTTTGTTGAACACGCCAAACCAACTCAGGAATCACCTGTTTTATTAATTAAGGATGGACACTACAGCCACACTTGCTATCCATATGTAATCGATATGACTCGAGCCAATCACGTTACCATTGTCGTGCTGCCTCCTCACTCAACCCACCGGTTTCAGCCACTATACTAGACATTCATGGGCCCTCTAAAGGCTTTCACAGTGAGGAAGTAAGGATGTAGCTTTGTCACAATAGTAAAGAAATCACTCCTTATGATATAACGAGCCTATTACAAAATGCTTACTTAAAGTTCAATTTGGGAAATTGGAATCAATGGCTTCAAGTAAAAAAAGATATTTCTCTTAAACACAAACATTTCACTAATGCAGAGATAATGAAATGTGAAGTTGAATTAGAGAAGACAATTAGATATAAAAATATGTATTAACAATAAGGCAGTAAAATATATGAGTGTTTATTTACTATAGCAATTTGATTATAAAATGTCAAATTAATAAGAAATTTTTTCATTAAAATTATACAAGTATGTATTTTTAAAAATTGTACAATATAGGCTTGTACTAACTTCTGTTTATGAACATAAATTTTACTTAAATGACTCGACTTTTTTTAAATCACATTTTTTACAATCTTTTATTTAATTTTAAGTATAGCCCATATTTACACCTTAATTATAAAAAATTGAATTTTACAGTATTTATTAAAAATGCCTATTAATAAAAAATTATTTATATCTAATAATAAATATTGTATCTCTTAGTAAAGCTTAAAATATAGTGTTGTTTAAAAAATAGAGCCCTGTAGGAATCTTTCGATTTTATTTTGACGTGAACTATATTTTGAAAATAAAGCAACGTAGAATTAAATATTATGTGTAAAAGCTGGACTTCTGAACGTCAAATTCTCGCATACTGAGTCAAACTTACTTATTTACTTAAGTCAATCAATTTTTTTGTGCACTCAGCATCACTACTTGTTCTGGATATCCGAAGATTAGAATTAATTGAGTAAGGATTTAGGGATTAGACTGTTGCGTATTTGTACCCTTATTTTAGTGAATTTAAAGTGGAGAATCATTTAGGAGGCAAAAACATCATCAGTATATCTGAACGGGATTCCATCCTCTATATATCCGTCACAAGGGAACCAATATATTTCAAGATTGATACCCCAGACTATGCAACCACCGATACGGGCAAATCTAAAAATACATTAGAATGACACTCAATAAGTGTAGGAAGAAAATACAAAAAGTGGTCCCAAAATAAGATATTCATTTTATAAAGTTGTTACAAAGAACTTAAAAAGTTCAAATTAATTTAATTCTTTAATTCCTAGCACAGTATTTTGAATATTTTTATAATGTAATTTGTTTTATATAAACCACGTCTTGTTAGCTATAAAGATTAAAATGCGTATTAACACTTGTTGTGTAGGGATAACACTCGTATGATTGGGAAGAAATGTAGTTTCATATGCATGAATAAACTTTGAAATTTTTTTTTTGAAAACTAATCCTCAGTATATAATAAGCAAGTATTTTAACCCTGACCTCCCCATAAACATAAAACCACACAAAATGAGACAGAAGCTTTTTTACAGTGAGCCCACTGGCACGAACATTTATATTCAGACAAAAAAATAAAAATAAAAATGTTTATTCACACAATTTTTCCGTTTGGGATTAAATTTAAATAGTATATGATACATAAACTATGATTTTGGTTTGAAGAGCAGTCTATAAAATCCAAACGTATTTCTTTGAAGCCAACACTGATAACATATTACTGTATAATTTGTGTTATTTTGTAGTTATGAATAATATTTATCAACATTAACAGGTGCATATAGCATGACTTGATGTATGGATATATTAAAAATGTGTAAGTAGCTTTAGTAACTACCAGATACTGTTATTACTAAAAAAGTCAGCATACAGACAATCACACACACACACACGGACATAATAATTAACAATATTTTAAAACTTAACTATAAAATTAATTATAAAATATAATAATAATTATTAATATTATTAGGGTTAAAGACCCATTGACACATTGAGGTCATTAGGGACTCAAACGATATGAAAAAAATAGTAAAATCCCCATAGGGGAGACACAAAATAATAATTCACCTTCAGAATATACAGGTGAATCCACAATATACAAAACAAATGATATAAATATAAAATAATATTTAACTAAATGCTAAAATACCCATCTAAGACACTCCATAGGAGTGCCCAAATAGGCTCTTAGTCCAAACTGAGTGATACACCTGCTTAAAAAAAACCACAGGTGTATCACTCCAATAAAAAGACAAAACAAACATAACACGTTAAAATGGCAAAATATGTTAAAATAATAATGCGTTAAAAAGACCAAACAAACATGTTAAAGTGTACTAAAATTGTATAAATCGACAAAACAAAAATATTAAAATATACTAAAATGTTAAAAGATCTCAATATGAGATAAAACCCAAATGAGTCACTTTAAGAAAGTGACTCAAATGGCACTAAAAAGATTCGCCTGGCGTATAAAATGGAGTAAACAAATAACTCCTTCTGCACTGTCAAGAAATAAAAAAGGTAACCTTTAAAATCACAAGCCAGGCGAATAGGGACATACTTGCGACACTCCACCAAAATGTGGTACACACTAAGGGAGCATCACAAAGATCACACACGGGAGGTGAACACCCTCTTAATCAAAGACATGGGTCAATGATGTGTGTCCGACGTGGAGGCTTGTCACGATGATGACCTCCTCTCTTCTAGACTTTCGTATAGAAGAGGGCCACCGCGACACGCCGTCCCTGATGGACCACAGCTTGTTCTGAGCAGGGGTTGAAGCCCACTGCTCGTGCCAGGTCTGTAAGAACCCACACCGAACATAGCCCTTCAGGTCTAAAAACATGACACCTAAACTCGCCTCAGGAGGGAGATGAACCGCCTCCTTGGCTGCTTGGTCCGCCAGTTCATTTCCTGATAGACCAGCGTGACCAGGAATCCAGCAAAAGGCGAGCCGGGTCCTTAATGAATCAATTTTTAAAATTTGGTCATGTATCATCTGCACGAGGGGATTTCAGGAGTAGAGAGTGGGCAAAGCCAACACCGCACTCATGGAATCCGTGCAAATGAGAACAGAACGGTGACACTGACGATAAGCAAAACATAAAGATTTATAAATGGTGTATAATTTCGCCGTAAAAATACTGGATTCACCAGGTAAACCAAGTTTAAACGTGGATCCTTCCACAACAGAGGCGGATCCCACGGAGGCCCCGCATTTCGTGCCATCCGTGTGGATGCGTTTAAAACCCTGAAAGCGGGTTGCGAGGATCTCATTAAAGGTTCTCTCATATACAATGCATGGGGTGGTCGCTTTAGGGAACTTGGCAAGATCAAAGAGGAATTGAGGTAGACGTATCTTCCAGGGAGAGACTCGACATGGCGTTGTGGGAATAACCTGTGGCAGGACTATCCTACACGTGTCGAAAACCGATAGCATCCGGATCCCAACCGGCCTTATACTACGCCATTGTAAATTGTAGTAGGCCTACTATTAAATATATATATATATATATGAAATATGTTTAATAAATACAACATTTTTTGACATATAGGCCAATATATTAATACAATTTTGTGAGCTTTAGTTGTAAAGAGAAACCACTTAGCTTTTAACGCAATAATTCTCGAATGCCATAGAGTAATTAAATGTAAGTAATTCTCTCAAAAATCTTATGTTATTTTACATTAAACTTCTTAGAAGAAATGTTTGTGCAGCAATGATTTATTTCCATTTTAGACTCAATAGTCAATATATATATTTTTATTGGTCAAAATGACTATAAATGATGAATTTAATAGCAATGCGATGACATGAAGATGTGCATCACTTAATAAAACGTTGAAAATTTTTAACAGGAATTTGAAATTTTAACACAAAGTGTTGACCTTTGTGTACCCAATATTGATCTTTTTTATCGGTCCTTACATACAAATGATGACATTAATTCCTTAAAAATAAAATCATAAGATTTAAAACCGGGACTAAAATAATGTTTTACTTAAGAAAAGTGCAATTTATGCTTGGGTTTAGCTAGTTTATATTATTTCATTTCACTTATATTATGAATTTTGAGTAAATATCTCCATTTTTAATCAATAGAGCGAGAAAGTCCGTGCGGAATTTCGTACCATTTATTTAATATAGATATAGTCATTGATCTAAGTTTTTATCAGAGGTCAGTACAACATAAACAAACGAACCAAAGAGAAAAATTAATTTTATGATTATATTTATAAATAAATTACTAGTAGATAATATATATAGAAATAATACAAACAAGGTTTTATCTTTATAAAAATGGCCTTAGATAAAGAAGAAGAATTTCCAAACGCTTTGGACGTGATGTCAAAACAAATTGACACATTAAGGGAAGAAATTAAAAGGCTTACTCCTCTAGCAAATACTAAATAACAGAATAAAACAATCAAAAATCTAAATTTAATTAATTTAATCAAATATTGTAGGGTGATTCAAGTATCATTTCTGTTGTAGAATTTTTCAATTAAATTGAAAAATCTGACAAACTAGTTAATTGGACAGATGAAGATAACATTTTGATAATTTCTTTAAAATTAAATCCAAAAGCTAATGATTTTTTAGTTTCAAATGTAGAGCAACACTCCAAAGTTATTATTTAAAGTTCCAAATTAATTTATTGAATGATTTTCTGAAAATCATCTTGATCAATTTTATTAATACTACTACTACTTTTACTACCACTACTACTACTACTACTACTACTACTACTACTACTACTACTACTAAAAATAATAATAATAATAGCACCACGTTTTACTACCCGTTCGGTTTATACGCTTAATTACTAATTATTCTAATGGGTTAGGAATTGGGAAGGTTGAATTTAGAGGAAGTGAACCCACATTTGTGTGGAGGGAGAGTGGAAAACCATTACAAGAAAAACAAACCCAATTAACCCGACTGAGATTAGAACCTCGATCTTTCCGTCCTCAGCCGTCTGGATCAGCAACAACCAGCGCGTTAGCCAACTACGCCACCAAAGCGTGTAATTTTACTACTCAAAATTACAAAACGTTGCTCAAAATGTAATTGAAAGCATTGAAGAATTTACTGGCAGATGTAAAAGGCTTTGTAATAAAACAATTAGACGGATCGAAGATCCGATTAAACAGTCAGTGATTATCGAAGAAGCTGAACGTAGATTATTAGCAACTCTTGTTGCTGGTTTGACAGGTAATGCCAGGACACAGGTTCGTTACCGGTTGCCTGCAAACTTGGAGGAGGCAATACAAATTGCAGAGGCCATCAGCAAGACTGACTAATCTTCAAATATCCACCAGACTTCCAAAATAACTGGACCACAACAATCGCGTGCGGAAGGACAGCAAGTCTTCCAGGTCAGTGGCACCATGGACCGTCAAATCTGTGATAAGAAGTGCCACGGAGAATGTGAGTGTTGACACAATGTCAGGTCTGGACAAAGCAAGGTACGTTCCAAAATAAACAATTCCAAGTTAATAAAAGAGAAGAAGGAAGCCTATAGCGCTCCAGCCCCTCAAAAAGATGTTGTTTAGTTAGGTTGCCAAAGAAAAGTGAATTATGTGACTCAGTGCAGACAAAGAGGGAAGAAAAAAGGCATAAATACCCAAACTCCAGA